>CATIWM010081623.1:0-19012 GCA_949671775.1 Mallotus repandus
TTTTTTTTTTTTTGGTTTTGATTGTTGGTTTAAAATCTGAAAGTTTTCTTTGTATGGAAAAAGGTTTGAGGGACCTTTTTTTTTTTAATTTCGTGTGTAAATCTTTGTCAAAGAGTTTTTGCTTTTCCATTTAAGGCATAATCGAATGTTTTGAAATATATAATATCTTGTTGAGTATGCTATGTTGGGAGGTAATTATGCTGCTGGCTGGTTTGTCATCGGGGAATGAGGAATCCAGCACATGTTTTCGTTGCTATAGTGGGTGGATGTGGGATTGTTATTGCAACAATCAACAATCACATGTCTTTGTGCATGTGTTGAATTTGCTTTGTTCTTTTTAGGCTATTTGTTCAAAATTCAAATAGACCATAATTGAAATGCTGCTGTGTTGTAATTATTTGGTTAGAGATAAATGATTGGAGATTTCCTCTAATGGACTCATATAGTATAGTCCCCCTTTGACTAGGCCTAATTATGAATGTGCAAGTAACTACAGAAATAGAAGAAGCTATGTGAGAGGTCCAAAATATGAGGAAGACAAGAAGTTGATAAGAATCAAGACCTAAATGACAAGTGTGCAACATTTGCTTTTGTTAATTGGTGTCAAAGATGTGGTAGTTGACATAATATTTTGGGGCATACTGGCTTGTTCTTTCAATGCTTGGAGATTTAATTTAACTGAGGACATACAAGCATGATGCTTAACTTGGCTGAGGAATGAACTTGATTTCTTCAATTTGATAGACTATGAAGAGGTGATGGATCAATTATAACAAAACATAAGGGAGTTTTTTTTTTTTTTTTCTCCCCATCTTTATATAATTCCTTTTTGCTCTCTTGGCATTTTTTTCTCCTTTCTTTTTGGGAAGTGTTATTTTAATGACAAGGTAAAAGCAAAGAGAAAGGAAGGAAAATGAATATCTATAATTTATGTAGATCGATTTGGGTTTAGCTTCCAAAACTGCTGTTAGACTATAACAGGTCCTTAGCAGCCTTGTGTCCAAGAGCGTACATTATAGCATATCTCTTTATCTCCCTTACTCTGTGTGTGGGCTCTCTCTTTTTTTCCTGCAAATTTCTCCCAGTTACAGTGAGGCTTATTTGTGCTTGAGATAGAGAATCAATTTTTATGCTAATGATGCTGTTCCCCAATTAGCCTCCTTTTTCTTTCCCTTCATGGTCTGTTACTAAAGGAGCTTATACAAGTTAAGATCCTTTATACTCATAGCAAATGCATGGGCTTTTCTTTCATTAAATAAGATTTAAATTCTTAACACTAAAAAATTTTGATCCATTGTTCTTTCAAGTACCTTTTGTTGAAAACATTAATAAGATGCACTTAATTTCATAATGAAGTATTCAAAGGATGCAAAGCGTGAACCATCCACACGTGAGAGATGGAAAATGTTTTTTAAGTGATAATCTAAGGGAAGAAAAGTAATTCTGCCCTATAATTATGTGCAATGCATGGATGCTGACTGATATAGAATCTTATTTATTTGGCTTACTGACTGGAAACTGGAAAATTCTAGCGGTTATATTACTTGTTTTTGAAATTATATGAGATTGTCTGGCCATATAGCCATTATGCATTGAAACAGTCCAGTTGAAGATCTGAATCTAATCCTTTTTTTTTTCACCTACTCTCTCCCTAAAAATGGCATAAGGTTTAGTGTCTTGTGCATTCCATATGGTACTAGGAATTGAAAATTAGTAATAAACAAGTGACTAGCGTAGTATGTCAATTGTTATTATTAGTGCATGGGTTGATGGAGAATGATCTGTTAAATTATTAGCCCATGGGTAAAATGGAGCATGATTTATTTAATAAGCTTTTGGTTTTAATGCATACTGCATCCATTTTGCCATTGCAGGTTTGTCCTATTTGCTCTGTTAGAGTGGCACGGGACATGCTAAGTCATATCACACTGCAACATGGACACTTGTTCAAGATATCCTTAACATGGGACCTTCCATTTGTTTTTCATTATTCTTGATCTTAAGTCCTCTAAAAAAAATTCAAATTAGTTTTGAAATTTCCTTGACTGAAGATTACTTGCAGAGGCGCCGCAGATTACGTAGAGTTGCGATTCCCAACAGTCAGGCGTTATCTCTCCTTGGACGGGATCTCCGAGAGGCACATTTGCAAATGCTGTTAGGGGGCGGTGGATATAGGTCAAGCAATGCTAATGTGTCTAATGCAGCTACTGATCCATTCCTTTCATCGCTTATTTTGAATTTCCCTGCATCTGATGCTGAAGAAATCTCAAAATCTGTGGTAACAGGTGTGGAAGATACTCCTGCTAAAACTTCAGTACCACCAACAAATATGTGGAGGTCAAGGTACTGATTCACACATACTGTTTCAGTATTAGATGGAACAATTTCTGAACTCTTATGACATGGTTTGCCTTTCATTGAAACTTTAACATGAGATTGGAATTTCTAGCTCATCATTTTCTTCTCATTTGCACTTTTTCCATCAAATGAAATGATACGCGTGTTTTCCCCTTTTTGAGGGGATTTTTCTGTAAGGTTTTACACTTCCATTGTTATTGTGTTAGTTATATATTGTGTCTATTTATTTTCTACTCTAGAACTCATCTAGGATGTGGAAGATTGCCATCTTTCTATCTTCTGTGGTTCCCACTCATTGTATTCATTTTGTGTTGGTGAGGACTTTGATCAAGAAATAAGAATCTTGGCAAACTAATTACTGTCATTGTTTCACAAGGAGCTTTTATTCTATGTTTGGATGCAATAGATTTGAGCATGAATTTAGATTTTAATTAAATCTCTTGTTTGGGAATTACATGGATTTGTATCTATGAGAATTTGAAATAAATCCACAATAAATTTGATAGTTCATTTAATAAGGATTTGAAATGACATATAACTAAATGTTATTTGAAATCCTTATATTTGAAATCTAAGATTTCAAATCAAATGTTTGCATCCAAACACACACTTAAAGAATTGATAAATGTCATTCTAAATCAGTAAAGGAGTTGTTTCTTGACTGTAAATTTAACTGCCCTCGTTGTCTCCTCATGCAGTTTTGATCCTTCTTTAAGTTATGAAGAAAGGGAGAAAAGGATGAAGCAGGCTGCTGGAAGAGCTGGTTTTGTGCAGGATCTGCTTCTTTCAACTCTGTTAAACAACTAACAAAAGCAGCTAGTGTATTTAGAAAATAATGGATGAGATTTAAGAATCTTCCATAAGAGGTACCTTCGTGTGGGAGTCTTAAAATTGTTTGATATTGCTCAGAAACCCCCAATGTGTATCTCATTTGAATATCGAAGCAGTTCTTTCATGAATGCTGGATGACAGATAATATCTCATCCTTTTTAGTTCCCTCTTGACAAGTGATGCACTACCTTCTGCACAGACAACCATCTTCCAGTTTATGGAAAACTTCACTTTATGAAAACTTCGCATGTTGCAACAGAATTCCATTGAATCAAATGTCTGATATGCTGTAGGTTGAAGGTCAACGGATTCAACTCCGTACAACCTTAAAAAGGGTTGTATCGGTTTCTTAAGAGTTTTAGTCGACGATAATGGTTCAATGGCTAATTATTGAAAATGCTCCAATAAAATTGGATTGATGGTAGTTGGTCAAGTAATCAAATCACTAGTCACTGTTAAGTAACTTAGCGTCAAACGTTACAGTTCATAATGGATGGCCATGCCTCAAAAGCAGTGGCCGCCAAGCGGTGCGTGGTGACGCAGTGGCCGCAGGCGGTGCTGCCAAAATAATGATCACCACTAGCAAGCGTGCAAAACTAAAAAAGTTGAGGAAAAATTATAAATTTAGGATCTCAATTTTTATAATTTTTTTATTTGAATGTCTAAATTTTTTTTTAATTAAATATCCGAATTTTTGAAAAGCATATTAATATAGTGTTTTCAGTATATTTAATATTAATTAGGTGTTGAATCAAATCAAATATGATCAATTTTTATTTCAGTTATTAGTCATGTCATATATCACGTGTATTGCATAATTTAAAAGATAAAATTAATCTTATTAAAAATTATAAATTGACAAAATAATCTCAACATTAATATTAGTTATGTCATATATCACGTGTGTTGCATTATTTAAAAATAAAATTAACCTTGTTAAAGATTATAAATTGACAAAATAACCTTAACATTAACTTTCATCACAAACTGTGAATATGACTGAATAAAAGTAATTTTGTTCTTTAAATAATACAACACTTTTGACAAATGACATGATTAATGATTGGGATAAAGGTAAATATCATTTGTTCTGACTGAACATTCAGTCAACATTATATCAGCTAAAAACACTATATTTATATGCTTTTTTAAAGTCCACACGCTCAAATAAAAAAATCACAAAAATTAAGATACAAAATCTATAATATTTCAAAAAATTAATGTATCTCCCTTCAAGTAGCATCAGCAAACAAACATCAATACGAGCTGGTATGGAGCAAAATCCAGCCACACGCACATCTAGGCCTGGGTTTAGCTACCACCAAAAGGACAAAACCAACACAGCAACTGTTGCAAGAGTTGAAAAGAAAAACACTTTGTTTAGTTGGTGGCGGCGAGTCGGTCATCATTTTTTTTAGGTTGTTTGTTAGTTTAGAATTTTAGATATTAAAGAAAAGAAGATAAAATCAAAAACCCACTTCAGATAACAAGAAAGAATTTATCTAAACCGTTGATTATGATGAGTACCACTCACATCCCACCATGATCCACGGTTTAAACTCCAACCACAAACTCAACAAAAATAACACTAATAACACACTTTTCCTCAAATTCCACGCATTCATTATCCACTGCTTGCACTAGTAGTTACTATTATTCCCCTTCCGTTAATAAATCTGTCGCCTACATAAGTCTGTTTCTTTAAGGTTTCTGGCTGTCTGATTATAAACAGAGTTTTGGTACCGTGTTATTTTCCAGAATTAGAGGATATGGTGGCGGAGATTTTAGCGTTGGGTATGGGCTGTACAGGAGTTGTGATGTTTCTCCACGGAGCTAATTTCTTTTTCCGTGTTATTTCGCAGCATTTCCCTGTTCGTTCTCTCAGGTAATTCTTGCTTTTCTTCTCTATTTTCTCTTCTTTTGCCGATCAAAGGACAAAAAGATCACTACTTTAATACCTCTGTTTGATATTTTTTGTGGGTATTAAGGATCAAGAATCCTGATGATATGCTTATAACAACATATGGGTGTTTGTGCTTTGGTTGCAGTTTTCTAGGGTATGTTGGATGGTAAAGAGCTAAAAAAACCAAAACAGGGACAGAACAGAAGTGAAGATGAGGATTAATTCTTGCTTGGCGCAAAAAGTAGTGATTAGATTGATGATTGTAGCTTGCACCTGCAGTTATCTTTTGTGTATATAACTTTTTTTTTCCTTTTGTTGAGGGGGAATAACAGTAGCGTGCACCTGTAGAAGTAATATATGTGAGCAATTTATAAAACTCGAAATTTTGAAGTCATTTACAGATGTGATTTGTGCCAGGAGAGACGGCAGACATGAATATTTTGATTCTGTTGATTTGTGGGGTGTTCAAATCATAGTTTTTTCTTAATTCTGTTGATGGCAATGTTTCTGCTACAACACGATACAGAGGTCGGTGGTCTGTATAGTGATAGCTGTTGGGTTGGTGGCATGTGACCAACCCCATCCTACAACAATTCAAATCGATTATTTTTGGTCATCCATGTCCATTCAATTTATATTTCAGTATTGAACTAATGCCTTACAATACTTGCAAGCCCTCAGTTGAGTTGACTTGAGAGATTTTTTCACTTCCGAGCTTTGGAGTTTTGAATGAATTGATTGCTTGAATTATTAATTACTTTTTTGTAATGCTAAAACACCGTTGTTCATCAATCAGTTCAACCATAAAAATCTGTAAAGCTCTTTTTAACCTGGGGAAAGATCCGTCTGAAATGGTTCGCAACCTAATTGGGTTACGGTTTAACATAGTATTTTAAAGCAAAAAATTTAACATCAATCAATACACACAAACAAAATCCATCAGGTAACAATTAATACAACATGCAAGCAAGTGGCTAGCTGAAACAAAACTAATACAATATGAAGTGTTGCGATCAGAAGGGAGTTGCTCCTATATATTTTTGGAGCTTTATCAACCAATTCAGGGTATGTGTTTCAAAAGTTAAACCCGAAAGGCCAAGTTTTGTGCACGACTGAAATATGTTTTTGGTCTGTTTTAATTATGTCTAAATTTTTAAATGTAGGCGAAATGGTAAAAGTATGGATATTCAGTTGTTGGACCTAGAATTCTAAATAGTACAGACACTAGAACGGAGAGATGAAAAATGGAGAGACAGAAAATGAAGATACGGACACGAAAATCATTCTTTTTAAAAAATATAGAATATGGATATTAGGATCAATTTATAAATATAAAAAATATAGGAGTTAATTTATAAATATGAAAATTATAAAGTTCTTTTTATATAAATTATAAATTAGATTTAATTCAAAAATATAATTTTCATGGTTAGTAATATTGTTGACAGAAAATGAAGATACGGACACAAAAATCATTCTTTTTAAAAAATATAGAATATGGATATTGGGATCAATTTATAAATATAAAAAATATAGGAGTTAATTTATAAATATGAAAATTATAAAGTTCATTTTATATAAATTATAAATTAGATTTAATTCAAAAATATAATTTTCATGGTTAGTAATATTGTTTAACACTAAAAATAATTCTATAACACAAAAAAAAACTTATAATCATGTTATCTTATAACGTAAATAAAACAATAACACCTTAATTATACACAATTTTTTAATAACAAATAAATAAATTGTCAGATAATTTTATTTAAAATTAACAATAAAATTATAAAGGTAAATTACTATTTGTCCCATGTGTTTTGGTCTAATATACTACTTTGTCCCTGATTTTCTAAAAATAGATTTATTAGTCTTTGTATTTTGGTAAAATTAATTAAAAAATCCTTTATGCACTATTCCCATTAAACGCACGTTAAATGGCTATGAAAAGACTAACATAACTCCTTTATCTTCCCTCAACTATAGTGTGCTAGCATTTTACGTTCAACATCTTTTCCTTAAAATCAAATTATCAAAATCCTAAACTTATCAAAACACTCTCTTCTCCTTCTCCATCCGATCCAATTTAAAAAATCAAGCGATGGCATTTTGTTACCATATCAAAACAAAGGAAATCCATCAATATATTCACCATAAAAAAGGAAAGAAATGAGCAGAATGAAAAAAGTTGGTACCTGGATAATCAAGGGACGAAGCTGTCAAAAAAGCGCCCGCATTTTGAAGTAGGAGGAATTGCAGAGATTGACATTAGTTAACTTCTTTTTTTTTATTATTGGAGTGAGTAGTAGGAATAGGAGGTGGGTGTTCTTATTGTACTAGAGCGGGGAAGGAGGAGGTGGTGAATTCTTCTACGAGCTTTGTGTCTTCCATTGGTGAGACTCAAGAGTGAAATCCTAACCCTATGCGAAAACCACAAAACATCCCCTTTCTCTCTATTTCTGGGATGGTTGACGTTTCAAATTGGTGTACGAATCTTCTTCTTCTTCTTCTTTTTCATCTCTATGATGTGAAAAAATTCAAAAAGTTTGAATTTTATGCCATAGATTAGGAGGAATTTGAATTCTAATTGTGCGGGTCGGGCTCTCTCGAATTTGAATTGTGGTTGAATTATGGTGCATTCTGGTTGAATTCTGGTGTAATTTTTTTTCTTAGAAAAACAAGCCATGGTGGTGTGCTCTTGATGAAGATGCAACCATCAGATGCAGTGATATGCACCCCTGTGGAAGTGACGATTTGCCTACCAGCAATGGCCAGGTCCAGCAAAGACCTAAATCTTTCTTTCTTCTTCATTCAACAGAACAAGTGCTCTTGAATCAATCACCCACGAACAAGTGCTGCCAAGTCAATCACTTGATGGGTTTCTTCACTTGATTTTTCACAATTTGTTAGTGCCCAAGAGAAGGGTGCATTGGTTTCGAAGAAGGAATTGTTGTTCTGCTGCAGTTAAATCTGCTACTGCTACTGCTCGAAAATCCAAGGCAGCAGCTGCGGCGGTGTTGTAAGATGCAGGCATTGGATGGCAATGTTGCAAAGTGCAGGTGATGGTGGCGAGGTTAGTGATGGTGGGGATGTTGCAAAGTACAGGTGATAGTGTTGGGTGGTGTTAGGTGCAGAGGTAGGGTGGTGTTAATTCTTTGTTTCGCAAATAAAATGTGAGTGCTGCAATATTTGCTTCAATTGATAAAAAAAATTGTATAGGAAGAGAGATCTTGATTGTTGCAGAGAGCACAAAAATACACATGTTATAAGAAGGAGGAGGCGAGTAGAGAGAGTGTGGTGTTGATGGGTAGAAGCAGTGGAGATTCAAGTGATAGTGTGTAGTTTTATGTTTGTTATTCATGACTCTTTAAATTAAAGGGTACTTTTGATTTTTCTTTTTATTTTTTTTAATTTGATCTTTATTTTTTTTGATTGACTGTTAACAAATCCTTACGGAAGGATTAACTAGTTTAACGGATCAAAATATAAGGACTAATAAATTTATGTTTAGAAAGTCAGGAACGAAATAGTATATTAGGCTAAAACATAGAGGGCAACTAGTAATTTATCCAAATTATAATACTTATAAGCAATATTAATATGTTAAGATTTCATTCATAATATTTATTAATAATTTCAATTTATGAAATCTTCTACTTAATTAATATTTTCACTCTCAATATTCTCATTGATATTTTCATTAAACAATATCTTTTATAATTCTGATCCATCCAATGATAGAATCCTTTTTCTTTTATTTTTTAAAAAGGTTCCATACTCTTTTTTTTATTTTCAAAAATGCTCCCAAAAATGTCAGTGTCAGAAACGTGTCCGTGGACACGACCCTTTATAGAAATGTTTGTGCAACATAGGTAGAATTCAAATTCGTCCCTCTTACTCTTGGTGGAGAATTAAACCACTTCAACCAAGTTGTAAAAAAAAAAAAATCATTCATACAAAGTGAAGATAAAATTAAGGTAGAATTCTAAGTAAAGATATTGAATTGATTGAATTTTGGGTAAATTTAAACAAATTGGAATAACAATATGAAATCAATATGAGCAATAAGGATGTGGCGCAATGGTGACAAGGTGAATTGCATGCATAAAAAAACAAAATATAACACGAGGACATAAACGGCCGTTGCATAGGAACGACAAGACGTTTGTCTGTAACGATATTATGGCAATCGTTGCATTAGCCCATCCTGTCGATGATCAAATGGACAATGAATTGGTATTTACATTCCCTCCAAAAACCACTTCATCAACCGCAATACCTACTTTTTAAACCCTTTGTTCATATAACCCAAAATCTCTACTTTACTAAATTTGTTAAATTAATTGACAATTTTCCACAATTTAACCAGCACCAAAACATCGCTGCTTTCTCAAGCTCCAATTTTTTTTACTCAACACCTATCTCAGTATCCTTCTCTAAGCTACTTTCACAATGCACTGCTTCAAAATCGTTGACACCTGGCAAGGAAATCCATGCTCATGCTATCAAATTGGGTTTTGCTCAAGATCCCAAAGTAAGAAACCTTTTGATCAATCTGTATTCAAAGTGCCGGTTTTTCAAGTATGCACGGAAGATGGTTGATGAAAGTACTGCGCCGGATTTGATTTCTTGGTCTGCTTTGATTTCTGGGTATTCTCAAAATGGGTTTGGTAAAGAAGCAATTTTGGCCTTTAATGAGATGCATTTGCTGGGTGTTAAGTGTAATGAATTTACTTTTCCTAGCGTACTTAAGGCTTGCACAATTACAAGCGATATGTGGCTTGGGAGGCAGGTTCATGGGAATGTTGTGGTTACTGGGTTTGAAAATGATGAGTTTGTTACAAATAGTTTAGTTATTTTGTATGCAAAAAGCGGGGAATTTGGGGATTCGAGGAGGCTTTTTGATGCAATTGTGGAACGAAGTGTTGTTTCATGGAATGCTTTGTTGTCTTGTTATGTGCAGAGCGATTCATGTGAAGAAGCAGTTGTTTTGTTCGAGGATATGGTTTTGAGTGGAATAAGACCTAATGAGTTTAGTTTATCTTGTATGATAAATGCTTGTACTGGCTTGGTGGATAGTAGACAAGGACGAAAGATTCATGGGTACTTGGTAAAGCTTGCCTATGATTCAGACCTATTCTCAGCAAATGCTCTTGTTGATATGTATGCAAAAGTAGGAACCCTTGAAGAGGCTATCTGTGTTTTTGAGGAAATTGCGAAACCTGATATTGTTTCTTGGAATGCTGTTATTGCAGGGTGTGTTCTTTGTGAGTATCATCATTGGGCCTTGGAGTTGTTTGGGAAAATGAATAGATTGGGAATGTTCCCAAATATGTATACCATATCAAGTGCTCTTAAAGCTTGTGCTGGAGTGGGTCTTAAGGAATTGGGAAGACAATTGCACTCTAACTTAATAAAGATGGATATAGGATCGGATTCTTTTCTTGGAGTTGGACTCATAGATATGTATTCGAAGTGCAACCTAATGACTGATGCAAGATTGGTTTTTAAGTTAATGGCAGAGAAGGACTTGATTGCATGGAATGCTGTGATCACTGGACATTCTCAAAACGGGGAAGATAAAGAAGCTGTCTCTCTTTTTCCCTTAATGCACAGGGAGGGAGTAGGATTCAACCAGATAACCTTATCAACAGTTCTTAAATCAGTAGCTAGCTTGCAAGTTAACCATATTTGTAGCCAAATTCATGCACTTTCCATGAAATCAGGGTTTGAGTTTGACAATTATGTCATAAACAGCCTTACTGATACATATGGGAAATGTAGGTGCATAGAAGATGCAACCAGAGTATTCAAAGAAAGCCCAGTTTTAGATTTGGTGGCTTTCACATCTATGATAACATCTTACTCTCAAAATGGACAAGGTGAGGAAGCTTTGAAGCTCTATCTGGAAATGCAAGATAGGGAGATCAAGCCAGATTCTTTCGTTTGCAGTTCTCTCCTGAATGCATGTGCAAATTTGTCAGCATATGAACAAGGGAAACAAGTTCATGTTCATGTCTTGAAGTATGGATTCATGTCAGATATTTTTGCTGGGAATTCTCTTGTTAACATGTACGCCAAATGTGGAGGCATAAATGATGCAGACCTTGCTTTTTCTGAAATACCTGAGAGAGGGATAGTATCATGGTCTGCAATGATTGGAGGACTTGCTCAACATGGGCATGGGAAAGAGGCCCTCCAATTATTCAATCGGATGCTAAAAGATGACATTCACCCTAATCATGTAACTCTAGTTAGTGTACTTTGTGCATGTAATCATGCAGGTTTGGTTGCTGAAGCCCAAAAATACTTCAAATCAATGAAAAACCTGTTTGGAATTGAACCTTTACAGGAGCATTATGCTTGCATGATTGATCTCCTTGGTCGAGCTGGAAAATTGGATGAGGCAATGAAGCTCCTAGATACAATGCCGTTTCAAGCTAATGCTTCAGTGTGGGGAGCCCTTCTTGGTGCTGCAAGAATCCATAAGAATGTTGAGCTTGGACAAGAAGCTGCTGGGATGCTTCTTTCCCTAGAACCTGAGAAATCAGGTACCCATGTTCTTCTTGCAAACATCTATGCATCAGCTGGCATGTGGGATGATGTAGCAAAAGTGAGAAGACTCATGAAAGACAGCCAGGTGAAAAAAGAGCCCGGAGTGAGTTGGATTGAGGTAAAAGACAAAGTATACACATTTATAGTAGGAGATAGAAGCCATTCTAGAAGTAAAGAAATCTATGCAAAGCTTGATGAGTTGGCTGACCTCTTAAATAAAGCTGGCTATGTTCCTATGGCAGAAATTGACCTGCATGATGTTGAACGAAGTGAAAAAGAGCGGCTTCTGTACCACCACAGTGAGAAACTTGCAGTTGCCTTTGGCTTGATAGCTACCCCACCCGGAGCACCCATTCGGGTGAAAAAGAATCTTCGAGTTTGTTTGGACTGTCATACTGCATTCAAGTACATTTGTAAAATTGTATCAAGGGAGATAATTCTAAGAGACATCAACAGATTCCACCATTTCAGAGATGGTTTATGTTCTTGTGGGGATTATTGGTAACAGTAAGAAATTATAATTGCTATCCGTTCATTATATGCTAACACCTTGAAATTTACCAATATAATATGGGACGGGTTGGAAGCCTGATGCAGATACTCTCTTCTGTTCTTTATCTCATCTCTTTCTATTTGACAAACATGAAATTTTGTATCACATTGTTAGTTCAAATATATCTATCATAAATGAAAATTTTCAGTTTTGAGATTGATAGTACGAATCAATTCACTTGAGTTTATGTTCACTTGTGTATGTCCCATCTGCTGCCATTCTTGTACTTTAATTGCTCATTTGTGTTATCTAATGGAATTTTTTTCTTAAAAAAAAAAAGAAAAGCTTTCTAACACCAATATACACCATAGCATTCTCTATCAGTTTGGCGTGGCATCATATGCTTGAGCCAAGGTCATTTTCTCTTGTCCTTGCCTTATGTTGCACCAGAAAATAATATGAAACACATGAAGCGAAAGAATGATTGATTTTACTAGGATATACTTGGCTTTCCGAATATGACTTGATATCCAAGTTGATTTATCATTTTTTTCAAGAAATTGAATCTGAGCAAATATTGTACACTAGTATCATTTACAACAGAACAAAAAGTAGAATATGCGATATCGACTGAGTTTTCTCACATCAACATCATCGACTCCTCTGACATTATAGCTAACAATGAATACTTCACTTTGACTGAGATTCTACCACCTTCTATGCAGAGTTTGGCTCCAGTGACTACCCAATATCCAGGTGCATCCTCCGGACCCCTTACCATTTCTTTTGTGTCCACAAAATTTGACATTTTTGGTGCCCTTGTCGGTAAGGGTGGACCTCCAGGAAAAACTGCAGAATTCACATCCACTTTCACTAGCTTTTCAGGCGGCGGTGCCAGTCCGGTACTGAATCTTGTGGTGATCAACGTTGAGAAGACGCCTGATTTACGTGACAAAGTTGAAGATCCATCCCACTCTGACCTGCGAATCCTAGCTGATGCCACCATTGAGAATCCAAGCCTCAGGAATAGAACTTTCTTCATCCCAATTACTTTAACCTCAAACCAGGCCTTTGTCACAATAGAAGCAGAGTCATCAATACGGGCTCCATTGTACTCAATTGGAGCAGTGCACACATGTGAAAATATACTCCAGTTGACGGGTTCAAAATAACCTCGTCCCACAGGTTCCTCAACAGGCTCACAGCCATGACCGTCTGAGAGCTGAACAATATTGGGTTGAGTGGACAGATGCTGGAGATGGATAGCCAAATGGTCACTTCTCTTACCTTCTAAGTATAGACGGATGCCTGTCACTGGCCTATTTCCAGAATCAACCTGTAAAACATGGATTTGTAACCAGGAAGAAGGTAGAAGGTCAATAAACCTAGCAGGGTTTGAAAATAAATAGCAAGATAACCACAGTGGAATCTTCTTGCATAAGACAGGATAGAGTTGGAGGCTACTTTCAGGGCTAATTGTTGAAGGGTTTAATTAGTAAACTTCAGCTTATAACTGAAGGGAAACTCCAAATATCCTAGTACAGCATCATCTAAAACAATCACAAATCTATTATCTTACAATCAATGTTATTTCTGAGTGCTGAAGTATAGGAATTACCAGCATGATGTTGACATAAAGCTTAGGGCCCATAAAGGAAAACCGAAGAGATGGAGATGCTTGCTTTCTGCGCTTAAGAGTAAGAGGAAGATCACCATATACTGGAGCCCACTGCCGAGGTAACTGAAACTCCAGAAACTGATGGAGTTCCTCTATAGGTGGTTTGTCTGCAAGATTTCAAGATTTCATAGAGATCAAACTGCTAGCACAGCTACTGATGAGACAAGCAACAATTAATCACGTATTGGCTAAACTATGCATGATCACTTTTAAGATCCATAGAGCTAAGTAGAAATGTCTAGCTTACAAATGTGGCCAGCAAGAATGCAGGACTAGGATTTACCTCAAACCTATCCACAGAAAAATGTTGTGTGACATCTAATACGCAGAGCTAAATAACAATCTTGATTTACCACATAACCGGAATTGCATTTTATTCATTTAATGCACGAATGCACCATGGTTGGACCAATTATATGAGATGAAAACCAAACAAATAGTAGAGAGATATGAACGTACAACGAAGATATAGATTTACTGCATGGCTTAAAAATCCATTGCCTCGGACACCACTCAAGAGAGATGTTATAGGTACAAGCGACATTGAAATGACATTTGGGGACTGTGATATAGTTGTGAGCCACTGATTATGACTTTGACCAATGTCTACACCTCCCCTTCGGATAGCAATGCTCAATATATCCTGTGGAGAAGACAAATAAATCAATTCAAGAGCTTGATCTGTTTAGAACATGGGTACCCCCAATGGTTGCCTTTAACTGTAATTACCAAAAAGCTAACCTCATTCTTTATGGGAGTAATGACAGGTGGCCTAATTGAAGTAGCAAATCCTTGTCGGAGATCGTACAGCACAGGATGTCCATCCTGAAATTATAAATAGGAATAACATGCTCAGCAAGGATTGTTATCATTATTCTCCAAATTACACTCCCATAACTTTAACTAAGAACACAGACACTATTCAATTATGTAACTGCATAAATTAGTATTCATTCAAAATCAAGCTTCAAAGTCAATGCTATCCCTGCTGCTTTCTCCAGCACTAATCATGAGGAAAATATTGTGACTAAGATTTATATACCTTTGTTTTTCTTGATAATTCAGCACTATTTCCCTCTTCTGAAAACCTCTCATCAGCTAATTTCTTTAACAATTTTTGCACTTCAGGAGACTGAACATTTGACTTCTGCAACTGCTTTATGTGTATTACATCTTTGCCTCCCATCTTTACTCCAACAACAATATGGGTACCATATTTCTCAATGAACCTGGAAAAGCACATTATTGGCCAGTTACATTAAACAACCCGTAACATACTTCACCCTGACCTTGACCTGGTGACCTTTTTTACTTGTGGACATATTTTATTTTCCTCCAATCAATACTACTACAAATCACTATCACATAACGTGAACCTCGTTTCAAAGACCCAATTCAACTATTTAACTACAACATGCACAAGTATGTCGATCGTGGTGATTGTTAACAACTTGAAAGATACAAACACCTTAGTAGCCCTTTCCTGGTAATGCAAAGTAAATAAGCATATGAGATGCAATACATAAAGAACTTACTCAGCAAGGGCAACAGCATCCCATGAAGTAGGTACTTCCTGTTTTATCTGCTCAGACAATGAAATATGGGATCTTTCCAACTCAATGTTATATAGAGATATGAACCAGCCATCATAAGCTAAACTTTTCACAGAAGATGCATCTTTCTGCCACACTCCTCTAAAGTCGAACATAGCATTAAATAATCCAGACGGAATTTTACCCGCTAAAGAAACATCCTGATTAAACTTCTCAGACATCTAACATAAAAAAAAATCCTAAAATTAGTAATTCTAAGTACAAATCAAATAACAATAAGCCAATAATCATCCTCGACTAAAAACATCTGAACAAAAAACAAAAAAAGGAGCTGACTTTTACCTGATTAAAAGAAAGAACATCAGAACGAAACCTAGTACGCTCGCCTTTATCACATTTGATTCCAGAAGAAACATTTCGAACAACAATTCCCCCAGGAACCAAAAGGTCTCGGGTTTCAAGAGTAGGGTCAATATCGATCAATCTTGACCCAGAAGGACCCGGCTTGCAAGAAGACAACCTCAAATCATTAGTGAAATCGTATCCATACCCAATAACAGAAACAGCTTTCTCAGCTGCAGATTGAGGGTCAAGACGATTAACAGCCATAGAAATACAAGAATCAGAGTAACAGAAAGTAGGATTCTTTTTATCTTTTAGCTGGGCTGCTAAATAGATATATAGATGTCAATGAACAATGAAAGAGAAGACCACCATTGAAGTAGTCTTTGGTTTTACAGAGAATTTTGTTCTTCTGAATTATGGATTTTTCTTTGTTTTGTTAAGTAATAATTGTTACTGTAGAATTAAAAATGAAGAGTTGAACGTGACTATTAAAAAAATAGTAAAAAATAAAAAATAAACTGTGGTGCTTTATTTGAATTTTTGACTTGGGAGTTAGGGGCCATTTGAATGCGAATAAAAATGGCGGCTGAGTTCTGATCGTCGCCACTTGGCAGGTGGTGTACAGCAATTCTTCAACCCTTTTTTGCCGCTGGAAAGGCGTTTACCAGAAAAACAAAAGCGAGGGAGTGGAAGAGACGTTTTGAAGGTTTTTTATTTTATTTATTGCTTTTAAACGACTTTTTCACGTTATCTTTCAGTGTTTGACTGTAAGAAACTTTGACGGAAACAAAAAGAGATTATACTAGTCAAACTGTGATGCATGAATCGCCAGCTGGGCCTCCACCTTTAATTACTGCAAATTTTTTAATTAAATCAATTAAAATTAATTTTATACCATGATATATAAAAAAATTTTATCAACTTTTAACTATAAAATATAAAAATTTTATATCATCAATCATAAACTTAAATTTTTTTTCATTCAAATCATGATATATACAGTTATATTAAATTAATTATTATAAAATTTTTTATCATTTTTAAAATTTCATTTGGTGAACTTGAATTAATTAAATTTTTGTTGATTTTGAGTACAAATAATTTTGACAAAAAATTAATTTTCTATCAAATGTCAACAATTAAAATAACCTGAATTCAAAATCTTCTACATTAATATAAACAGACTAACTAAATTAATATAAGTCTAAAAAATATATTTCAATAAAAAAAATTATATTCGTATTTATATAATATCAAACAAAAATGATTTTTCAATAAAACTAGAAACTATAAAGCTATAGAATATTATTTCTACAACTTTATTAACTTAAAATATACGACAATTTAAAGCATATGAAGAGAATAAATTATTCAAATGGTAAATTTATGATTTCAATTTGGTTATAAAATTTAGTTTGATTTTGTGATTTTTTGGTCATCAAATTTTGATTTTTATTTCGAATATAGTCTCTGTTTAAAATTTTAAGCCTTAAAGTTATATAATATTACCATTTTAATCCAAAAAATTATTTTCTTACAAATAAGTTCATAAATTCTACATATAATAAATAAAATAAAAATATATATGTTTTTGTTTTCTCCATACCTTCCATTGTAGAGAGTCTTGTCCATTATTTGTATTTATTTGACTGATCTAATACTAATAGTTTGAGAGTTTTAAGACAATAATTATTTGGCGCAAGATAAAAAGAGGTTAGTATTAATCAAAAATATCATAATCAATATTGTGACTGTTGAATACAATAGAAAGTTGTATATTATTAATATTATTATTATATTTTTAGATCATTTGCTTGGTTTAGATTAAAATAATTGCTAGATAAATAGAAAATCGATCAGAGAGTTCGAATTCCAATAATCCATTAGGATTACAACAATTGAGTATTTTTTTTTAAATTTAATACGAACTGTACAATAACTTTTTTTTATTAATAAACAGACATTTAAAATTCAAATTATAAAATAAACTTATAACAAATTATAAATATTTAATTTTTTTATAAAATACGGTGATAAATGTTAAATATTTTAGTGACAATAGTTCATTTAATTTTTACCTTTTTTCTCCATGTTCAAAAAAATTTCTAAAAATACTATGTTTAGCACAAAAAAAACTTATTAAATTTTAATTTATTGTATAGTTTGTATCAAATATTTTTATTTATTATATTCAATAAAGTTACAGTATATTAATTATGATATTCTTTGTAAATATTATCCTCTTTCTGTCATGTGTTGAATAATTTTTGTCTTAAAACTCTTAAACTGTTAATATTAAATCAGTCAAATAAACACATTATTAAGACTATCTATAATGGAAGGTATGGAAAAAATAAAAATATATATTTTTATTTTATTTATTATTTTTAGAAACTATGAACTTATTTGTAAGAAAATAATTTTTTGGACTAAAACGATAATATTAAATAACTTGTAAAGTTTAAAATCTTAAAAAATCACATTTGAAATAAAAATAAAAATTTAATTATTAAAAAGTCAAAAATTGAAGTTTTATTAGTCATCATATGTTCAAATTATCTCACTTAGAAAACTTGGATTGGTGACGTAAGAATTTAGAAACCGGAGATACCCAATAAGGGATAGACATTAAATAAACATAAATAGGAGGGTTGAAGAAATAGATGGAAAAAAAAAATAGACATCTGGATCACAGTGTTATCTTGTTGTGGCACAGCTGAGCAGAGGCCATTGGATGTGATTTGTATCAACATCAGGACGCTGCGTTACGAGTGAGAAGCAGTCAAAGCGTAAGGTACGTGGTTAGATATTTAAGCAGAGATTATAGTGTACATTGACTAGGGGAGATGATGGGTGGTGGGTTTCCTAGTGGCTTGCCAACAATTGCCAAACATGAGTGGATCAACTTGGGTCTTGCGGACCACCGTAATGCAGTCAGGATGGTTAGGGCCTTGGCCCTACCAAGCTGGAGGTTTGAAATTGCAGACCTTCCTCTTCCTTTTTATCTGCATTTGGAGTTCTTGTTAATTAGACTTAAATGCGAAAGCAATTAATATATATGATCCTAATAGAACAATCAAATTAATCAAAATATTAAATCATGGCATAATTATAAAAGTTACAGTAAAGGAAAACTTACTTGAAGAATCCATCACGACAATTAAATATCCCAAGCAATAATATATATGTTTTCCTATGCCAAATCCGTAACACTTAAATTCGCCCTTTGATGATATAAGGACTTGTTTGATTCTTGATGAATGAATCAAACCCTTAGAGCATAGTGTTTTTTTTTT
>CATIWM010081633.1:0-11195 GCA_949671775.1 Mallotus repandus
CTTGTTCACCACCACGGATTCAAACCACCCATCCAAAATCATAAACACAAAAAAAGAAATAAAGATTAGTAAATAAAAAAATAAAAATAAAATCAAATAAAATTAAAATTAAATAGAATAAGAAGATCAAATAAATAAAAAAGAAAGAGTAGAAAGAACTGATTTAATGGATGCAGTATTGATTCCCCTCAGAAGGTGATCATCATTAATGAAAGCGTGTGGCTTTGGTTGTGTTTGTCTGTGATTTTGATTTATTTGGATTTGATTCACGGCTAAAACTTGAAAAAAAGTACGTAAAGAATAAAGAAAAATGGGTGTCTTTTGGTTGATGGCTAAGAATCAGAAAGAGGTGGAGAGAAAAGAAAAAGAAAAAACCCCCCCCAACGTGAAAGAAAATCACGTATTTATAAAGACACCATCCTGTAACCCTAAATTGGTTACAGGATAAAAATTAAATAAATTATTTTATTATTTATCTAAATAAATAAATAAATTTTATCTACACATTTATCTAATAAAATAAAAATAATTATCAAAATAACCTAATCAAAATCTAATAATAAATGATAAATAAATAAATAAATTTTTGAAAAAAAAAAACGCAAACGAATAGATGTAAAAATGGGAAGAGTGGTCCTCTTACCTTGGCCAAATAAATTTATTTGGCCGAAGTTGGCCAAAACTTTCTTCTTCTTTTTTTAATTTTTAATTTTATTATTTTAAAATTTATTTTTAAAAAAAATAATAAATAAGTAGATAAACTTTACAATAAATAATAAAAATAATTTACAATTTAGTTCTAAACCAATAAATCAAATCCAATAAATTTAATTTTACAGTCTATTTTCATCATCGGGTCCTCTGTCGCATCCACACTCTAGTCATCCCGAAATTGGATGCTTACACCATGTTATCAACCACACATCTTTTTCATCATTCTTCCTCTTCTTCCATCAACACCTCTATCGTCTATCCATCCCTATCTACCATCACTTTCTTTGACACCTCAAGCTTTCCAAATAGCTTTCATGCATCAACAATATTATTTGCACATGGTGGATGGTAGCAAACATAAGAAAATAATTACCAAAACTATAAGTTTTCTTTGTTTCTTTTAGAACCCAAAAGCAAGAGGGAAGAAACAATTATCAAGTATTCATTTTCTTGTATGGAAAAAAGGAATTTTTTTCGCTCATATTATAAAAGAAAAGGAAAAAAGTTATTATCTTTGTCAAAAAATTTCTCTCTAAATGGTAAAGAAACAACAAGTTTCAAAATCAAGAGTAATATCAACAACCAACAAAACTCAACATGACCAAGACCAACAACTATAGTAGTAGAGGTAGTGTCAAAGGATTTCAATTGGTCTCTCATACAACAACAACCATCTAAATTAGCTTTTAAAGTAAACATTACTTGCTGCTTTAAAGGGATTCTTTGGGTAGTCTATAATAGCAACCATCTACAACAACAACAAAAGCAACCATGACCAAGACCTCTTTTTTGTCAATATAGTTCCTCCTAAACCATTTTTCTTTGTCTATCACCCACATCGTGGTACCTGTAGAATGTTTTGAGCTTGGTGATGCTCATACAAGAATGATGTTGCTACTAAAACACCTTCATTGCCCATGGAATTCCTCCTCATCAAATAGCGTGGTCATCAACATTCCTTGTATACATGCACTTGCACATGAGTCTTATCATGTATCGTAGTCATCCATATCTTATGCATACATGCACCCATAAACATACTTTACAAAAAACCAAATAATTATCTTCTCTCCATCACTAACACCTCATGCATTTTAACATTTGCATACAAAGCCTAATAATAAGGTGAAATTATTGACATTACATGCATATATGCATTTGCATTCATAATCTCAAAAGGCAACTAATAATTGATCATAGATGCTTAAGGAGATCCTAAAATAAATTGATAATTTGTCGAAAGCTATAGTTGAGTTAAATATGCTGAAGAGTTCTGAAGCATGGGATTATAAAAAAAGCCCTAGATTTCTCTTACCTGCATTGGTCATCCTTCACAAGAAAATTCCTCGACTCGAAAAGATTAGCCTTAGTCATGGTTATAGCACAATCCCTGAGCAAAGAACAAAACATGTAAACCAAAAATCAAAAACTAAAAAACCTACCAAACAAAACCTTAATTACCTAAAAGAAATAGATTTTGCCAATACCCTCGCTAAGATTAGCCTAAACACCACAAAGACACCTAATCGGAAGCTTTTAAACTCTTCAAACTCATCTAAATGAAAAACTAACCATAAAGTTGCTTACAATGCCTAAACATGTGCACAGGTAGCATGTGGTTCACATCCAAAGGAATGTATTTTCATCCGTTGAACCATTTTCATACATTCACTTGAAATCACCTTAATCTTGACTGAATGCCTGAAAATCATGATTGGGATAAGAAAAACATTTAGAGTGAGTAAAGAAAGTGAAAGGAGCTCCAAGGTCTAAGGCTAAAGTTCAAGTGTCTTCCTTTGTCATTTTGTTAATATCCTCATACTCTATAGCACCCGGGTCATGTAAATACACTTACTTCAGCTTTGCCTCAAGGCTCTCTTCTTGTTACAGTAGACAAACCCCTATCATGAAATGTCCAAACCTTGCTTTGATAATATGTTTCTTTCTCCTGCCACTAACGAGTAGCCTTGGATTGTTCCCTCTGTATTAAATATTTACATATAAAAGCATTTGCATGAAGATGAGCATTGCATGCATAAACATAAAGTACATGCATTTGCATGCATAAATATGGAGTACATGCATCATAAATATAAGCATAATCAATAAGCAATGAACAAAGAGGCTATAAACCTAAACATTCAAGGAGAATTGAATAAGATATTCGAGGAAGGCAAAAGATCACCAATAAAGATGTTGAATAACATCCTAAGGCACTTGCATCAAGATAAGGACCACACAAAGATGACATTAACTTATGTGAGAGGTCCCAAGGGGCAACACTCAGATGAGCAGTAAATGGACTCAATAAAATAAGGTAGGATCTATATCCAATGAGATATAGATGCTCGCTCTAAAAGCCTAGTCACCTCAAATCCAAGCAACAACTCAAATAGAATAGTGCCTTCTAAACTGGTCAAATCATTGAACCCCTGCTACATATTTAACTAACATATAAATAACTCCAACATTAACCTTTATAAATCTAATGGAACATCAAAAGATACTTTTACAATGGTAAGCTGATGACGACATCAATATTAAAATGCAATGGTAGTTATCTCCCCCAAAAGATAAGTGAAAGGAAACTCTCAGCACCATGCCTTTACCCAAGCAAGACTACAAGACAAGGGTAATAGTGCAGACTCCACCCAACATAAACCACAAAGTCAAAAAAAAAAAAGGAAGATAGAATGCACTCTAGCTAAGAGTTATCATCCAAAAATAAAATAAATACAAACTAAAATTCATTTACTATTTATTTTATAAAAAAGCACAACCATACCAATAATGGAGCAAAATGTAAACAAACAAGAGTAACAAACATTAACGCAGTAGAGGCAAAATAACTAGAGGGAAGTCAGAACATATTCTGGCTAGTAATCATTGTCTAAAAGTTAAACCATTACTAACTAAAATTCTTTGGATGATTATTTCATAGGAAAATGCAGCTACAAAGAATAATGATGCAAAAAATCCAAACACTTAAGGGTAAAAGGTGCCTGTGAAGTAATGCAATAACAACACTAATGAAAGAAAGAAAAGTCAGAATATATGCTAACTAAGAATTATTGCTAAAAATTAGAATAAATTCTCACTAAAAGTTTATGGTTATCTTTTATAGGGAAACATAACCAAACAACAAGACACAACGAAAGAGAATATGGCAATACATGAATAAATGTAGCAAAATGTAAAAGGATAAAGGAAAAAAGCATAATCAAAGCAACAAATGACCAAACCATAAGGAGGAAACTTCAATAAAAATTACTTCCCTCCTAATGGTGGTTCCTTATTATCCCCAAAATACTCCAAGCTAAAAGGATCAAAGACTTTAAAAAAGCAAAAATTAAGTGTCCAAGATAAACAAAAAAAATACCTTTTTGCATGAGAAGGACAACCCTCAGCACCTTTAGATGCATTGTAAACCTAGTTTGAAGTTAGTAGAATCCCTTGAGGAAACAAAATATAGAGGATCAAGAGGGTCAAATGTTAAAACTAACAAGTGGTAACATCAAGAAAAGAAACGATAAGAAATGGGAACCACTCACAACAAAGCTATAAGTGCCACATCTGTTACCACCTCTACATCGGGAAGTGTCCTCTTCCTTTTCTCTAATGCATGCATCTACATATGCATCATGAATTGAGAAGAAATAAATAGATAAATAAATAAATAAATAAAATAACAATAATATGTATGTTATAGACAATAATAGCTATTTTCTTTTATTCTTGTAAATTAATCCATGCCGTGAGTGATATAAATCAGAGTCAAGTGAGCTAACCTAATTGTTATAATCGTCCTTTAATGCTTATTTCATAATTTTCCAAACACGATTGATAGCTTTAAGTGAAAACTTTTTGAACTTTAATCAATCTAATTCTTGTCTACCATCCGGATTGAAGAAGAACTTGCAAAATAAAATTTATCAAGGATAATAATGAGTAAAATAAATTACAATTATCAAGACATCTTTCAAACAGGCGTATAATTACCAGACCATATGTTGCTTACTCCAATGCTAAAAAAACAAGAAAGAGTAACTAAAAGAGGTCCTTTTGCAGTATTTATGCTGAAAAATGCAAGAAAGGCTAGAAATACTAAAAAGGAAAATACTTGTTAAAAATAAAAAATAAATGTAAAAAGAGTAGAGAAAAAATCAAAACCTCTATGTATAAGTATCCTAAAGGACCTATTAGTAGTATCCGCATTGAGTAATACAAGAAAGGCGGGGGATATTAAGGAAAGGAAAATCCTACAAAAAAAATAATGATAACAAATGTATAGTCGACTATCATTTTCCTACTTAAAGGCTTCTTAATAGTTAAAATTTATTATACTTATCTACCTTCTTTATAAGTCTTATTTTGTAAATTCTTTATAGGTTCACTTGGGAAGCTTGCTCTCCACTTGGTAACATAAATATTCTTGATCATGAGTTGTAGATCATGTTTTTGAGATGATGATACTTGTATTAAATCTAAATTCTCATAAATAGGACATCTCAAACTCACTGATACATACAAACTCTTGGCATTGATGAATTAATGGCAAGAATTTAAGAATCAAAGCACTCGACTCACTATAATTAATTCAAACATAAATTTAGAAATTCTTTAAATATACTTCAAAAATAAATTTGCATGTATATTGTTCATGTGTGTATGTATGCTTTTTTTGGATTTTGAGTTATAGCTAGTTAATAAGAATTAAAAAGAGTCATCATCAATCAAGATCAAGAAACACCTATAGCAAAATCAAAAGGTGAACAAGATACATTGCCAATCAGCATCTCATGTGCTTGTCTGCATATCATATGATTAATTCTATATCATTATTATATACTTACTTCATTCTATAGATATCTTAGCAGCTTTCCTGTGAAACCCTGAACTGTATTACTATCATTCCTGCTTATATCCCGAATTTACATTTATATTATGTAATCCCAAAATCGCATCATGTATCATACACACTTTCATACGCATTCTTACATGCATCCTTGAATGCACTTTCATATCCAAAGTATGCTCTCACATGTGCTTCCACTCTCTCAAACACTAATATGTTTCATGAGATACCATCACCACCATAAAACACATACCAATTACTATTTCTATTAATGATGATTATACATTTTTGCATCACATGTGCTCGATGGCATATCATATGCTTGATTGAATATCATTACCATTCGCTTACCTTATTCATTTGGTATCTTAAAAACATTATTGTACAAATCTCGAATTATATCACTATCATTCTTGCTTGTGTCCCAAAATTGCATTCATAATATGTAATCCTCAAAATTGCATTAAGCATCATGTACAGTCGTAATCTTTACTTGATGCCTGGAAAGGCTAGGGGTGGCTAAACCGTTTCGAACTAGAATCGGGCCTGAACCGACCCAAAACTGGGTGAAGAATAGTTCAATATCGGTTTAAAATTTTTTGAACCACAGAACCATCGGTTCAATAGTTTTGAACCAAATTTTATATTAAAGAAACTTAAATTATTATTATTACTACTACTACTAGTACTCTCTTATTATTATTATTACTACTACTACTACTACTACTCTCTAAAATAATAAAAATTGTAGAACCGAAATTTGGTTTAGAATCGAAACCAAAACTGGTCGGTTCAGCATCCAAGGTACAGTTCAAGTTCGGTTTTATAAATCTTCGAACTGGAACCGTATGGTTCCGAACCGTGGCTACCCCTACGAAAGGCTATATAACACTCACCTGACACGTCAGGAGGTTATATGGCATGATCATAATCATTGCTTGATGCCTCAAAAGGCTAAACAACAGTCTCCTGATGCCTTAGAAGGCTATATGGCACAATTACAATCTTTGCATGATGCCTCAGAAGGCTATATAACACTTCACTTGATGCCCAAACGGTTACATGGCATAAATTGCTGAAACAATTAAGGCTTTGATGCTTGAAGCTTTACTATACAAAGCCTTGAGGCTTTGTATAGCATCTATTTGATGCTTAAAACTATACTATACAAAGCATAAGGTCCAAAATCATATGGCCCTTTATTGCTTAAAGCCGAAAGTTGTACAACAATCTCACAAAAATGCCTTAAACATTTATATGCTGCCCAATCTAAAAAGTATTTGGCACCACACATGGCTATACACACAATCATAATCTTTGTTTGATGCCTCAAAAGGCTATACAACACCCGCTTGATGCCTTAAAAGGCTATACAATGTCTTGTCCAAGGTCTAAATGACCACAAAACATTTTGCCAAATGTTCAAATGACTATATGGTACAAATAGATAAGACACTACATATTAATTGCACAACATTTTTAGTTGAGACACTGCATATTGATCATACAACACTTTTCCCGATGCCTAAATTGGTAAATGACATAAATCGTTGAGACACTACAAATCGGCTATACAATGTCTATTTGATGCTTGGGGCTTTATATACAAAGCATAAAGTTAAAAATCATATGGCCCTTTATCACTTAAAGCCGAAAGACATATAACAATCTCATCGAAATGCGTTAAACATTTATGCAGCCCAATCTCAAAAACACTTGGCACAAGTATATGGCTATATAACACAATCATAATCTCAGCTTAACACCTCAAAAGGCTACACAATATTTGTCAAACACCTCAGAAAGCTATACAAGAATCTCATAATTAATTTTTTCTTGACACCTTATATGGGTTATAGTGGCACAATCACTTTTTATCTAACACCTTACATGGGTTAGAGTGGCACAATTACTTTTTGCCTAATAACTTACATTGGTTATAGTGGCACAATTACTTTTTTCTTGACACCTGGCACAATCACTTTTTGTAAGACACCTCACATGGGTTATAGTGGCACAATCACTTTCTGTTTGACACCTCACATGGGTTATAGTGCCAAAACCATTTTTCCTGACATATCACATACGTTATAGTGGCACAATCACTTCTTTTTTATTCCTCAAATAGGTTATTGCGGCACCATCCAGTTCAACTCCTTACATCAACGATGTTAAATAGTAAAAACAACAAACTTGATGTCTAGAGGCTACACGACACATTACTAAGTAAGTATCCTAAACTTTGGTCTTTGCATTTCATTCTTGTTGCTCCACATGTATTGACATCAGCTCAAGCATGCTTATGCAATACATGTGAAGCATATGGCTACTATCATACCTCAAAATTTTGTTGATCTCTGATTACGGTCCGATGATTTTAATAATTTATAAAAAATGACAAAAAATGCTTATTATTATCTCCTTTGGAGTGTGCAGACCTAAAACCTAAAAATTGGAGATTTAGAACCTTAAAATTGAAGAACCAAACTTATAGGTTAGTGAAATGATCACCAGTTGAACAAACCGAGCCCCGATTTCATAAACCAAGCCTTTAGTGTGATGAACTGCATATCTGGGATAGCCACAATGTGCGTGTGTAGCTACCCGAGAATGTAATTCATTAGACCAATGCATGTCTTATTGAATCGGAGCAGTCCATTGAACTGATAATTAGTTCAATGAACTAGAGGCCCAAGATACTTTTTTAAAACCTGTAAACAACCCGAAATGAACCCCAAATGACCCGTAAATCCCACGTGAGTGCACACGCATGGTCATATGAACATGCACCAGATCATGCTCTCCAAATGAGTGGTTGCCGCTCAAATGCATACGGCCATGCGCTTGACCCTTAGGGCCTACTCTCACACACCTGCACATGCTTTTTAACCCCACTACGTGCTCTTTCATGCAGTCATATGCTCAGGCCCACACTGTCATATGCTTAGACACAAATTGATACACACATGAGAGTTAACACTGTTATCATTTTTAATATGAAAATATCAATTAACAACCAGAAGTTTATTTGCCTTTCACTTTTACTATCTCTTTCTTCCTCATCAACACTCACCACCATTGTCAACCAAAAAAAAAACAAAAGAAAAATCATTATGTTGCACTAAAAGCTTTGGTTAAAACATAGTTCATCATGTCCAATTATCTCAAAAGCATTACAAAAGTGTAATTGGGTCACCAATCTCTCTTCTTCTTTTGTTGTTGTTTGCAACAGTTGCAGCAGTGTTCATGATGTTTTGTTATTAATGCTAATATGGTCCTTGTTTTCATCGTTTTCATTATTGTTGTTACCATCTCTACCTAAGGCATTCAAGCTCATAGCTTTTAACGCATCTTTCACAAAAACAGTCAACCTCCATAAACTCGATTCACTCTGTTATATATATATATATATATATATATATATATATATATATATGTTTAAGAATCACTGAAATTAAGAATCCAAATCTAATAAATGAGACCCAAACATGAGAGGTAAAAAAAAACTCAACCTGAGTAT
Organism: Mallotus repandus; assembly: GCA_949671775.1. Classification (NCBI taxonomy): domain Eukaryota; kingdom Viridiplantae; phylum Streptophyta; class Magnoliopsida; order Malpighiales; family Euphorbiaceae; genus Mallotus; species Mallotus repandus. The sequence goes on from CATIWM010081633.1 coordinate 9,090, forward strand.
CCATGTTAAGGTCCAACACTTGAGTTGTTGCTTGGATCGTCATCAATAACTAGTATTTCTTTGTAACCCTTTTATGTATTCATAGAAAAGGACATAAAAAATCTATATAGATTGGTTCTATGTACTTCTCACCTAGTCTTTCTCTATAACTCTATCGAATTCAATTTTATAGAAATTAATTGTCATCCTCTAATTTTTCATACTAATGGAGCATCCTACATTTCATCTTGTAAATTCAATTTGTCATTTTAAACAACTTGTCAGGGATGCCATTTTCTTTTTACATTTAGTAAAACATAGACCTCTGTAACCTCATAGTTGATGGGTAATTTATGTTCTATAGATAGCAAATCTAAACCTATAATCATTTTCCAACTATTTGGTTTTAATTGACTCAAGGTAATGTTAAACTTTTTCAAAACATAGACATAAAAGGGAGAGAGAGGAAACCTCACTTTAACTTTAAGGATCTCCTCATAGACCAGAAGACGTTTTGGTCTAAGATCATCATAAACCCTAATGGAAGCATCAGGAATAAGCATCTTATAGGTAGCAGGAATCAAATAAGTTTTCATTAAAATCTCTAGGTCATCTATGCTTAGAATGGAAGAACAGTCTACAGCCACGGGACCCTTTGAACTAGCCGTATCGCTAGTTCTTCCACCCACTTCAATGGAACTCAATTGAACCCTAGAACCACCATGAAGGCAAGATCTAGTTCAATAGGCAGGTATGGGGGGGAAGAGACTCCTAAAGAAGTTATTTCCACTATACCCATACAGTCAGAAGATGAAGAAGATTATTTCTCTACTTTAGCCGTGAATAAAATAAGAAATAAAAAGAAGGAAGCACTTACAACAAAATGAAACAAAGTTTTCTCTCTAAAGGAAACAATATGCTCTTCCTTCTGCAAAAATGAAAGTAATAGTAAATAGTAACCAATCATTACAATAAATAGGTCTTTTAAAGAACGTCTGCCTACAAACATGCTTGGCAGTTCAAAGTTTAAAATTTGAAATTGCAAAATTATTGTTATAATTGATAAGATTAAATTCAAATTTTAAATTATTTTTAACAAGTGGCAGCAAGCAACTGACACAAAACTAGCCAAGCATTAAGTATAAGTGGCAGATGAAATAACTCATCACCTGCAAGGACATCTCCATTTTGTATTTTGAAAAAGAAGTTTTTCAAATAAGTAAAAAACGCAAAGACAAAAATGAAATTTTTTGACTTTTTGGGTGAGGGATATATGATAATATATAGAAAATTCAACCCCTATAAACTAGGGTTAAGGTCCAAGTCAAATGCTGAGTCAGCATTTATGTAATCAGCAGAACATTTGCTGTAGCCTAAAACCATCCGCAGGAAGCATGATCTGCGATCTACAACCCGCGGAACACGTAAACCACCCACTATCCATGTATGTCATGCACGATCTCCACTCATCCAATAGTAATAGAAGTTCCTCAAAATACGGAAGCACTCTTCAACATGGCCAAAAATTACTCCTGAAATGGTAACCACTTAGCTTATACATGGAGTCCTAATTCAATTAGGTAACTAAGCTAACCCGATCAATTTAATTCATTTTTTACATCAAATATCTTTCTAACTTAAGCATTAGAGTGGGATCATTGAGATCCCACCTGACTTTTCGTCTCTTGTAGATCATCCAATCATCATATACCATCCCCACAAAAATAGGAGCTCAAGGAGACACCTTTTTATCAATTAGAAATTTAAATTATGACTTTATTTTCCTTACCCAAAGTTCTATTATCGCTTTTTAGAAATAGTCATGTTGGTTCAATTATAATGGATGTTACATCTTTTACACATTAAGAACTTAAATAATCAATTATGTATAAAAAAATTTGTTGCATATGAGTTGCTTGTATTTTTGCCATCACATTCTTATAACCCACTTGAGGAATTTATGAAATAAAATCTCAAAAAATATATTGACTAATGCTTCACTAATAAAAAAAAATAGGGAAAATTAAGGAAAATCATTTTTAAAAAAAAAAAGAGAAATAAAAAAAAAAGAGAAAAAAAAAGGGGAGTACAAAAATAAAAAATAAAAAGAGAAAAAATAAGAAAAAA
>CATIWM010081667.1:0-27615 GCA_949671775.1 Mallotus repandus
ACCCCATTCTTAAAAATAATGCAACTCATTGCTTAGCTTTAACTTGACTAGCTATGAAAATCTACACTTAATATAAAGCTTAACTACTTAAAAATTAAAATAATCCCTTGAGGTCAAAGACATATGAAATTACCGTGTGAAGAGTAAACTTCCTAATTGAATTCATGAAAATGGAGAATTAAGATCAAAGAAAGACCAAATTGAAATTAACCCAACACTTGAATAGCCAACATTTCTCATGTATAAGACACTTTTTAAGCACTTTATCAAATATAGTTTATAAAGGTTTTTCCAATTGCAATATCCCCCACCTTTCCCACACTACTCAGTGTGGATACCTCACAAAGGGACCTTTGGATACTCAAACTCTCATTTAAAAGCATTAGAGTAGAAGGAGCATATAAGGATTTTAATTTTTGGATTTTTAGCTTCTTTAAAATGAGTACATTTTACGCTCTATCTCACATTTCATTTTATTTTTTTCTTTAATCACCAAAATACAAGCATTAACTAACTTTAAGAGTTGAATTTTAAATCTCTACTTACAAACACCTTTTTTAAAATCAACACTCTAAGTTCAATCACTCAATTTGGAAGTAAGCAATAAATTCATTAAAAGATTAAAAAGTCCCTAACCACAAGTCATTACCCTAATCTTAAAAGTCCAAAATCATATTAAATGAAGATTATCACATCTTTTCAAGAAAGCTATATTCAATGAATTAAATTCTATTTAAGAATAGGTTACAAACTCTCATGTGTTATGAATGATATAAATCCTAATAACTATATGAAAGAAAGACAATAACAAAATGAAAATCACGATCCCTTCCTCTTTATAACGAAAAATACTTAAAACAACACACACAAAACAAAATTTTAAAAATAAACATAAAAGTAAAAGTTTAGGAAAGATCTCCCCTTTTTCATTGCAATGGTGGAGGAGTGGACTTGTTGGGATTGATGGACTTTATAAGCTTCTTAAGCCGTTTGAAATGGCCCTCTTGTGATGGTTGTAAATTCTCCATCATGATTTGAAATGCATCCATCATAGCATAGAGCCTTAACTCTAGCAAGTCCATATGAAGTAGTAGCAATTACTCCATAGTTGCTTCATTCTCCACAACTTTCCTCTTTAACCAAGCCTCATTGCTACTCCCCTCACTCTCCTCATCATCATTTAAAGAAGACATATTTAAATGCTTCAATGTGTATTGGTGCATCAAATAACATTTTCAACTCTCTACATCTTTGAGAGTCCTCTATTCAGTTATGATGTCAGCCTTGATAAGTGCTCTCTCACCCAAAATTTGGGATTTGAAAACTCCCATCTCTTTAATAGAGAATGTAGCATTGAATGATGAGAATTATTATCCTAAAGCTGTTATGATGTGTCCCATAGAAAGAGGTGCCTTCTTTGCCTGCACAACTTGCCAAATAGTTTGGATAACGAAGTGAGCACTAGAAACCTTGGTGTTAGTATGCATAAACCATAACATGAAAAGCTCATCTTTTAAAACTCTAGCACTATTTTATTTCCCAAAAATGTTATGTGCCAAGAATTTATGCATTAGCAAATAAGCAGAATCCCTAATTAGACCACTAACCATCATTTCTTTCTCATTGAAACTACTATCTTGAGAGAGTCTTTTCCAAAATGTAAGCATGTCATAATCACTTGGTGGTTGTTTGAGTCCCCCAATAGGAAATCCAAAAATATAGGCCATAAGTTCACAATCATGTGAAACTTTCTTCCAAAAAACCTACATGAAAACAAGCATGTGTCATCATTCAAAATTTCAAAAGTAGTGTAGAACTCAAGTGTAAGCTCATACAAAGTATCATGTTTCATTTTAAAGAACTTAGACCACCCTAATTGATCACTCAAAATTTCCATATCTTTATCAACTCCTATGTCATATAACACACAATCATCAAAGAATTTAGGCAAGGTGAATCTTCGTTTAAGAAGAGAATGAAATTTCTTACCCTTATCATATGAGCAAATAGAGAAAGGGGCACCATTTTCTTTAGTGAGATCACTCACCTCAATATCCTTTTTCATAATTGTCTTACCTTTCCCTTGACTACCTTTTCCTTGACTTGATTGTTTATCCTTTTCTTGAGACATCTTCAAAATAAGAGTTGATTATTATTAGCGCAGGAGAGAAAAAAAATAAGAATGATAATTGATTAGGGTTACAACATGCCTGAATTCTTTATATAAAGAGTTCTCCCTAAACATTAAAGGAAAATAAAATAAAAACCTACAAATTGTCTTTTCACTTTAGGAAGAAAAGAGAAATTTAATGGTTCATAAAAAGGAAAGAAATAAAAGAAAAATAAAAAATTTTCCTGAATATCGACTTACTAAATTCTAGAAATAAAAACCTAATGAAAAAGGAAAAAAATGAAAAGGAAAAATAAAAATTAAAAAAGGTAATTGAATTCAAATCCTAAAGAGAAAAAGGAAATAAAAAAATTGCAAAAAAAAAAAAAAAATTGTAAAAAAACTTCCCAAAAATTGATAAATCCTCCCCTACACTTAATTTAAACATTGTCCTCAATGTTTGCTTGCTAACAAAGTAAGGTTTCTGGTATGCACATTTGCGCAGGTGCACAACTGTGCACTCTACAGTGCATGGCTGTGCACCTGGGTTTCTTGTTTTTTTTTCCTAGGATAGTGCAGGACTGTGCATTTTAAATTGCACGCCCATTCCTAATTGCAGATTCTGGGGAAATGCAGGTGCACGACTGTGCATATCTATAGAATTACATTTTTTAGATTGCACTAAAGTACAATTTTGATAATTTACCTAAAATATCTCAATTGTTTAACAATGTAAACCATGCTTTATACTTGCAGACATTACATTGCACACAAAAACACAAACTACTGCATAAAAAGAAAATGAACATTCATACAACCCTTCATAACTATTAAAAATGTGTTCACTAATAAACCAAACTTAAAAAAATTCAAACTGTGCTAATATCTCAATACTTGATACAAACAAAACAATAAAATGCAATAAAAACATAAATCACTCCTATGGCAGGGCATCATCTTGCTGCTCCTCTTGCGGTTGTTGAAGGGAAGGAGGCACGAATCTTTGATTCATGAAAAATGCTGGAATGTCTTGATGCATCGAATGAACAGTCCGAGTAAGCTCCTCCACACTGGCATCCAAGATGGCCATCTGCAGTTCTAAATTATCCATTCATTCAACCATATCATCAACCTCTTCTTAATCATCTTCTTCATTTGGAGGTGGTTATCATCCATCGGGGAGTGGTGCAAGTGGTGTGAGCCTATACCCATCATACATGTGTTACACTATCCCTATTGCTTGCATCATGGTTAAGTCCACTTTGTCTCTCCCCTTAACTTTCTCAAATGGCATATCATCTATATCAAAGTCGATATAACATGCAAATGTCGTAACTAAACCCCCCCAATTTTTATCGCCGCATTGAAACTTTGAGCAACATCTTTTAATTTCAAGGTAATAGCATGGCATAAATATATTTTTCTCTTATACACCATGCAATATAGGACTTGAAATTCAGTGTTTGGATGAGTCCCCCTCTTTCTTACCAAAAATCGTGCGTGCCATGACCCGATGTATATATCTTAATGCATATGAATGCATTTTTGACTCTCTACAAGTCCTAGCTTCATAGATTGCACACCTATCACATGTAAACTCTCTCCAAAATTCATTCCTATCAAATTAAATATTTGCTTAATGTCTTTTAGGAAATTCAAAAACATCTTTGATTTTAGGCAACTCCATTTGAAAATCTCTATTCCCAAGCCTAAAATTGATGATCCTAGCCCTCTCATCCAAATGAAATGGTGATAAGAACTCACATGTTGGCTTAAGGTAAGTAAGATATGCGTACCCAACATTTTGCAAAAGCAAAGATACCTCATCATACAATCCTACAATCGTTAAAGCATTTTTATCCGGGTATCTATTGGGTTAAATCTTTATACATACAATATCCTCAAACTTCTTATGTTGGAGTTCACTACCAAAAATAAAAGTTTAAGGGAATTTCATTACCTCTTACTCATCCTCTTCCCCTCTTGGATTGTTTGAGCTCCCGCCTAATCTTGAACGTTTGGGAGGAGGAGTAACTTGTTTGGATGCATGGGACTTTTGCCTTGGCATGATTGAAAGTGAAAGTCAATAGGGAATGGAGAAATTAGAATGATGATTTTGAAAAATCTAGGGTTTGAATGTGAGAGAAACAAGAAAGGAAAGAAATATTTGTGTTTAGGAAAAGAATGCTGAGTGAAGATGATTAGAAGGCTTTAAAATAGTTTTGGAAAGAAAAAGTGAAGAGTTGCTTTGAACAACATGAAAAGGCGCAATTTTATGTTTTGCAACATCGTGATGCATGGCTGTGCACTTAAGTTAAGCATAAAGATGAATCAGTTAATGCACGAATGTGCACTCTTGAGTGCATACCCAAGCCTGATTGTAGCATTCTAGGGTCTGAGAGTGCACGAGTGTGCACTTTCAGATGCACTCCCAAGCCTACGAGCATGTAATTCAGAGAGGTAAATGCATGACTGTGCACCTGTATTCTGCTCCAAAATGCTTTTAAACATAAATCACAAAACATATCACAATTTGACAACCATTCTCTTTTCCAATTGTATTCAATAAATGCTTAATATCAGCCAAATTCTTAGCACTTCTCAATAACAAGATATATAAAACATATAATTACAATTTTCCAAACAGTAATGAAAGAAAACTTTAAAGTTTACTTCCTTAAATATCCACAGATGACTGCAATAACCTTGTCATCTCCAAGTTCCTTTCTATTCTAATGCAAGTGTGTTCCTGGAATTTCTCAGCATATAGGAGGTTTATGAAAGAAAATAAAAGAAAAGAATAAAAATAAAAATAAATAAATAAATAAATTAAGAAAGAAAAATTAAAATTATACTCTACACTTGGTTGAGCTCCCAAGAAGTGCTTATTTAAAAGGTCATAAGCTGGATCTTCTCATGTGTCACTGCACGAACTTGTTCAAGTAGACAACATGTTGAAATTCATCAACATTGCCTCTATAGTACCTTTTCAGTCTTTGACCATTAACTTTCAAGCTTTCCCCTTTACTAGTCATCACCTTAATTATTCCATATGGGTATACCTTAGTCATAGTGAAGGGTCTTGACCATCTCGATTTTAACTTTCCTAGGAAAAGTCTCAATCTTAAATTGAAAAGTAATACTTGGTCCCCTTGATGGAATTCTTTCTATCTCATATTTGCATCACGCCACCTCTTTACCTTCTCCTTATATAGTTTAGAGTTCTCAAAAGCATCTTGCCTAATTTCATCTAACTTATTCAACTGTAGCATCATTTTCTTTGTTGCTTCCTTAATGTCATAATTCAGAGCCTTCACTACCGAATATGCTTTGTGTTCTATTTCCATTGGAAGATGACAAGCTTTTCCATACATCAACCTAAAAGGTGACATACCTATTGGTGTCTTTTAAGCTGCCCTGTAAGCCCATAAAGCATCATCGAGCTTTCTAGCCCACTCTCTTATAGATTTACCCACAGTTCTTTCTAAAATCCTTTTCAACTCTCTGTTGCTTACTTCTACCTATCCACTAGTCTAAGGATGATAAGGTGTAGCTACCTTATGTCTAACCCCATAGCTATTTAACAACATTTCATGTTCTTATTACAGAACTGAGTACCTCCATCACTAATTATAACCCTGGGCATCCCAAATCTAGCAAATAGTTTCTTTAGAAACTTACATATAGTTTTTGCATAATTGTTGATACATGCTTGAGCTTCCACCCATTTAGACATATAATCAACACACACAAGGATGTAACAGTTACCTTTTGATAATGGAAAAGGACCCATAAAGTCAATACCCCAAATATTAAATATTTCAACCTCCAAAATTCCTATTTGAAGCATTTCATCCCTCTTTGATATGTTTCCACTTCGTTAACAAGAATCACAAGATTGCACAAATTCCTTCGCATCTTTGAAAATGGATGGCCAATAGAAACCACTTGCTAGTACTTTAGATGCAGTTCTCTGAGGTCCATAATGTCCCCCACAGCTTAACCGTGGCAATGATGAAGAATTGAATGGATTTATTCATTAGGTACACATCTTCTAATAATGTCATCCCTACAGATCTTCCAAAGAAAAAAATCATCCCATATATACCCCCTAGAATCATGAATCAATTTTTTCTTTTGCTGACTAGAAAATTCTGGTGGTAATTTACCATTAGAAAGAAAATTAGCAATATCAGCAAACCATGGTGTATCAAAAATTTTAAGAGTAAAGAGTAACTCATTTGGGAATGTATCTTTGATCTCCTCGTCTGCTGCTCTTTTGCTCTCTTTAGATTCCAATCTTGACAAGTGGTCCGCTACTAAATTTTCTATGCTTTTCTTATCTTTTATTACAATATAAAATTCTTATAATAAAAGCACCCATCTTATCAACCTAGGCTTTGAGTCTTTCTTTGTCAGTAGATATTTTAAAGCAGCATGATCAGTAAAAACCAACACTTTTGAACCAAGTAAATATGATCTAAATTTATCAAAAGCAAAAATCACCGCTAGCATCTCCTTTTCAGTAGTTGCATAATTTATCTGAGCTTCATATAATGTTCTGCTTGCATAATAGATCACATGAAGCATTTTATCTTTTCTTTGTCCTAGCACTACTCCAATGGCATGGTCACTAGCATCACACATAAGCTCAAATGATAAACTCAAATCTGGTGCTACAACAACTGGTGATGATTCAAGTGCCATTTTTAACCTGACAAAAGCAATTTTACAAGCATTGATGATATTAAAAGGTGTATCTTTCTCAAGAAATTGACAAATAGGTTTAGAATTTTTGGAAAGTCCTTAATAAAATGCATGTAGAATCATGCATGTCCCAAGAAACTTCTTACTCCCTTAACATTGGTTGGGTACTGCAGCTTCTCAATAATGTCTACTTTTACTTTGTCTACCTCTATGCCTTTGCTTGAGATCTTGTGCCCAAGCATAATACCTTATTTAACCATGAAATGGCATTTCTCCCAATTCAGGACTAAATTAGTCTCTTCACACTTGGCAAGCACTCTATCAAGATTTGCTAAACATTTCTCAAAAGAATTTCCATATATTGAAAAATCATCCATAAATACTTCCATGATTTCCTCAACCAAGTCTATAAATATGGCCATCATGCACCTTTGAAATGTGGCCGATGCATTGCACAAACTAAGAGGCATCCTCCTATAAGCACACGTACCATATGGATAAGAAAAGGTGGTATTTTCTTGGTCCTCTGGAGCTATAGCTGTTTGGTCGTACCCTAAATAACCATATAAGAAATAATAATATGCATGGCCTGAAATTCTCTCTAGCCTTTGATCAATAAATGGAAGTGGATGATGATCTTTCCTAGTGGCTGCATTCAATTTCCTATAATCTATGCAAACTCTCCAACCATTGACAACTTTGGTAGAAATCAAATCTCCTCCCTCATTTTCTACTATTGTCATGCCCCTTTTCTTTGGTACACATTGAATAGGGCTAACTTAAGAACTATCTGAGATGGGGTATATGATACCTGCATTTAACAACTTAAGTACTTCTTTCTTAACTACCTCTTGCATGTTTTGGTTTAATCTTCTATGCCTCTCAATGGTAGTCTTATGCTCTTCCTCCATAAGTATTTTATGCATACAATATGAAGGAGTTATACCCTTAATATCTGAAATTTGCCACCCTAAAGCTTGCAATCTCTTTCTCAATAGTTGAACTAGAACACTCTCCTGTTCCTCACTAAGTTTGGATGATATAATGAGAGGTAAAGTTTGGTTCTCACCTAAATAAGTGTATCTCAAATGAGGTGGTAAAGGTTTTAGTTCTAACTAAGGTGGTTTTTCAATAGAATGAGGGATAGGTGTTGTGTTTGGAAGTCATTCTGCTCTATACATTGGAGAAGAGTACTTAGAAGACTCTTTCTCAGAATTTTGTACTTGCAAGCACTTCTCTAATTGTTCCAATTCACAAAATTTTGCCAAACTCCCTCGTTGGACTTCATTCACAATATCATCAACCACATCAATTCGCATAGAATTATCAAATTCAGGTGGGTGTTTCATACCTTGATAAACGTCAAACTTACAACTTTCTTCCCCCACTCTTAATGTGACAATTTTCAAATACAATTTTGAGTTTCCAATACTGTTTTGAGTTTCAGATACTATTTTAAGTTTCAGATACTGATTTGAGCTTCAGATACTTATAATATTCAGATAATATACTTAGCAGATTGTATCATATACAAATAATATTTAGAAAATATACTATTTTTAAAATTTTATATAAAGGGTCTGTTGCTTGACGTAACAATTGTAGGATTCAGTTGCACAGTTTCTCTATTTTTTCTATGCTTAATTAATTAATTATTTAGAATGAAAATATTTTTATATTGTAGCAAGTTAAATTAACTTTATTAATAAAAAATTCAACATAAAATAAAAATATGCCTAAGCTATTGTTAAACATCACCTTAATTATACTACCCTAGATTTTATGATATACAATGAATTAGTTTAAACTTAATATCGTGGCTTTTAATGCATAGTGCATCCATTAGGCTGTAAAATGAATTTTACTTGATGAATTAGTTTATTAGCTGTAATTGGAGTAAGCTGAACATATACTTTCTTCTTGCCACATAGTGTAATTGAATGCCTATCAATTAGCATCTCCAATCGAACAAAGCAAAGAACAGACTTCCTCATGATATCAATTACGCTTGCTTCAAAGAGACCCAAAAAAAAAAAAAAAAAGATCATTTTACAGGGATGCAACTTATTTTGAACATACTGAAAACATGGCTAAAGATCAAAGTATGGAGGACCTTACGCCCAACTCAATCTGATAATTATGAGGACAGCATATGATTCAAATTTCCAGAAACTATACATAAAAACCAGCAGAAAATATGTATACCGCTGATGCAGCAAGTGTTCTTCATTTTACTTAATGCACTATACTTTCTTTTTCTATTAAGTAGAATGTGGCTAGGGAGAAATTATCGTGGCTTTTAATGTATAGTGAATTCATAATTGACCTACTTGTCAGTTTCTGTAATCTTTAATGTTCCACATGCATAAACACCACTGGGCCGGTGGTCAATGGTCTCTCACTGATCTTAGCAATTTTTGCTACCTCCGATGGAGGTCACAAATTCCGCCATTGAACCAAATTTTTTTTTTTTCTGTTTTTGAAATCCAAGTGCGATAAAGGCATTAGGGACTAAACCCAGTTTTTTTTCTTTGTAATTGGAGAAGTGAAGAAGGAACAATTCAACAAGCTAGAGAACCGAGGCAGAGAAGCCAAAAGGAAAAGAAAGTGGGCCACCATGACATCTTTGACGGAGAATTTTTGGAATTCTCATATTGAATTAGCTTTGACAAGTTCTGTTTTGTCCTAGTATATATTTGTTTTAATAATATAATGTCTAAACATGAATCCTCAATGATATGCGTTGCAAAAAACAAAAAAAGTTCTATACAGCTATAAACACAACATTTTAAATTTAATATTAATAGTTTGATGTCGCGGCTCTAAATGCGTGAAAAAGTTAGATAATCTTTCGTTTGCTGTTCCACTAAAAAAAAAAAAGTTAATGACTGGACCTTCCCAACTAGAACAAAGAAATTTCTTGGAATCTTTCTTGCAACAACTACCAATAATGCATGACAAGTCAAAATTTCTTGTCACTACATGAACGCATTTTTGAAATTTGCTTTTGGAATAGGGGGGAAACTTACTAAGGTCAAGTTTTTTTTTTATTAAATCACATATTTGTGTGTGATATAGACATGTGACTAAAAATTGTGAATTTCTTGATTTACCATCCTTTACGTTATTTCTTAGTATTCACGAATGGACTCCTTTCCAAGAAAATAATAATACGCATCCATGCATGCATTGTTTATAATAAATTATTATACTATGCACCTTTGTCCACATTGTTGAGTGGACCACACACTTATGAGTTAGCAAAAAACGCAAAACACATTTTTTTTTTGTTTTTATGTTTTTGGATATTGTTGAATAATAAGAGGAGTTACCCACCCAAGAAATATACCACCGACTGCAGCTCTTTGCCGCTATTTGTAAGATGCATTGAAATTAAGATTTAGAAACAAAGAGATTTGAGCGCCAACACAACAGAATCTATGAGCGCCAACAAAGAAAGACTAAAATCGCACTATTAGTAGAATATGTGTCTATTTATATAGTAAATAACTAACTGTTTCATATGAAAAAAAAAAATTTACACTCATGAATCGTGATAGTACCTAAAATATTAAATATATATTTCAATATTATTATTATTTAACAAAATTTTATATATAATAAACAATGTAAAATTTTCCTTGATGGCAACGTTTGCTTTACCATAATGTATTGCATATGTTTGACGAAATTCGTCAACGAGCGTATTTACCATCATTTCCTTGTTGTTTCTGCTTCTCGAAGTAAATAAGAATGTGGGTATTTTTTTTCTTGTCCTAGACTGCTGATACTGCCAAGTAAACTAAAAGAACCTTCCAAGCAAAGAAACAGAAATCTTCCAAAATTCTGAAATGTGGAGACTTGACTTACGCGTTTTTGAAATTTGCTTTTTGAATGGAGAGGGAACATTAAATCCCATAGACGTAACTGAATGTTTTATCCGATATTTGTGCATGATATGGACGTAACTAAAAATTTCAAAAGTAATAAACTTTTCTAGAAAACACACAGACATTTCAAAAGTCATAGCAAGTCTTGTTTTCTGCTTTATAAATTTGTTGTCTTCAAGTAATGATATTATACCACAAACCCATGATTAGTGTCTTCATCCATCTTCGTCTATTTTTACCCTCCGTATAACAAGCCTGTTTCTATTTAGCTACCATGACTTCTAGTTCATCCACTCCTCCTCTACAATGCAAATATGATGTGTTTCTTAGTTTTAGAGGTAAAGACACCCGCTATGGCTTTGTTAATAATCTGTTTGAGGCTTATGTCGAGAGGAAATTATTACGCTCATAGATGAAAATCTTGGTAGAGGAGAAGAGGTCTCACCTGCCCTTTTGCAAATAATCACAAAGTCACATATTTCAGTTGTTATTTTCTCAGAAAACTACGCAGATTCTCCATGGTGTTTGGATGAGCTTGTGAAGATAACTGAATGCAGAAAACTGATGGGGCAAATAGTGCTGCCAGCCTTTTATGAAATAAATCCAACTGATGTGCAAGAGTTGACAGGGAGTTATGGAGATGCACTTCTCAAGCATCGAGAAAAATTGAAGGATTGCACAGTCGATAGTGGGAGCCAAGCTTTGAAGGAGGTCTCAGTAATGTCAGGATTTGTTTCATGGAATATCAAGTAAGTTACTTTTCCCCAATTTTTATGTATAATTCTTCATTAGAGTTAGATTGGAGAGTGAGACAGAGTTGTACTAAAAGAAAAGTGTAGTACAAATATTAATAATACATAACATATTCATCAAAAGCACAAGAGGTTATCGAACTTTAATTTTGTTTCAATTTGATTACCAAATTTTAATTGATATCTTTTTAGATACTAAACATCTATTTAGTTTTATAACAGTCACTCAAAATTTTTTTGATACATAAATAATATAAAATTACTATTTTAATCCAGAGTTAATTTTTTTTTGCAAATAAGTCCATATTCTATACATTTATAAAAAAATAAGGAAAAATTTTAGAAATTATTTTGATTTTGTTTCATAAAAGTAGACTCATTGTGAGTGGTATTGGAGCCTAGGAAATGTAAACTTCTAAAGTTATTGTAATTTTTGCACTAAATTGAAAAGATAAAGAGATTGAGGAATGAAAATAGTTTTGAAGAGAAATACCCAAACTATAATAAGTTTAAAATTGACTGGCCACTATTGCATTTAACCCACATATACTATGCTTGCAATTTATTTAAATCAGTCTGTTGTTTAATGCATGGTAAACTTTTACATGTTGATGTCTCTTTTTATGCAATTAGGCTTGAATCCAAACAAATTGAAGAAATAGTCAAACATGTTTTGGAGACAATAATTCAAGGAATTTCTGCTGATCCTTGTGATGATGGGTTAGTTGGAATTGAGCCACGAATTGAGGATATTCAATCATTATTATATATTGGATCAGCTGATGTGCATATTTTAGGGATATGGGGGATGGGCGGTATAGGTAAAACAACTATTGCTGGTAAATTATTTGATCTTATCTCTTCCCAATTCCAAATTCAGTGCTTTGTTGCAAATGTGAAAGAAAAATTAGAGAAATGCACATTAGATGGGTTACAACAAGAAATCCTTTCCCAAGTAGTTGGGAAAGAAAGTTCAAGTTTTGGCATGCCCATCAAGTTAGCTTCTTCCATTAGAATTGGAAGAGTACATCTGATGGTAAAATCCTAAAAATACTAAAAATTAGTTATGATGACTTGGATGATAGTCAAAAGCAAATATTCCTTGATATTGCATGTTTCTTCAAGTCAAATAATAAAGATCATGTTGAGAGTATATTGAATGGTTGCGGACATTCTGCAAGAACGGGAATCAACTGTCTTGTTGACAAGTGTCTTATCACTGTTTCCAATGAGCAGTTAGAAATGCATGATTTGTTACAACAAATGGGCAAAGATGTTGTTCTTAGAGAATGTGTCAAGAATCCTAGAAAGCACAGCAGATTGTGGGATCCTAAGGACATCTACAATATGTTGAGACAATACAACAATATTGGGTTTTAGATCAATTTTTTATGACCACGTCTAAAAGGACGCAATAAAGATACCTATAACGACCTTTTTTTTGAATGGTCATAAAAGTAACTATTTTTTGTGACTGTTATAAAATTCTGTTGTTATAAAGAATTAGGTCCGGTCACTCATCCCTCAATCTTCTAAAAATTTAGGGTTTAAATTACCTCAATTCCTGAAAAAATATAAGATAAGAAATACAAATTAAAATGAGGGAAATTCTCCACACCTCACCCTTTCTCTGTCTCTCTCTCTCTCTATCTTTATCCTCTTTAATCTCAAAATTTTACCCAAATTTTCATATTAGAATCTAAATTTTGTTTTTTCCTTTCTAATTTTTATTATCCAAAAAAAAAAAAAAATTAAAAAGGAAAAAATTAGCACATATCTAAAGCAATGACGAAAGTACATATCCAAATCAATTTTTGACAAAGTACATATTTAAATCAATGGTGAAAAAAAATTAGCACAAAAACACTATGCTAAGAGCCTTTTACAGGAAAAAGATGAAGCCACGTGGAAAGGAACAACAACACAATAACCTGAGTTATCAGAAGAAACTCAACCAAAATCTTTAAGCATCAGCTCCTGATAACTTGATTCCCGATAGATCCCTTCGTGAAGTTGTTTTTGAATAGATATAACATAGTGCTTGGGCAACTTCATCTCAATAGTTATAGAATTTTAACCGGGTATATAAAGCTTATGCATAAAGAAGGGAGAGACCCAAACTTTGACCTGTTGCGGTTTATTTATAGTTTTAATAAGAAAAAGGGAGAGCTTACGTTCTCTTTAGCAGCTATTTCAGGTTTGAGCCTGTTTATGAGACTTCCAAACATACTAAAGTCTTGAAGACACAAGTATTTTGTAATAGAGCACCCAACCGAATTCTTCACTATTTGGAACTTATGGGTCGACGCTTGTCATGATGTAAAACGCCCGAGGAAGTTGCATGTTGAAGACTCAGACTTAATAAGGAAACTTCATACTCGGAGCGTGTTTGAGGGAATTTCATCCGAGAATTGTTCTCGACGATATCTTCGAAGAGTATATAACAAAAATGATGGTAATTGTTGATCTTCTTGGAGGTATATTCTGACTCTTATTTTTCTTTTTTTATCTGTAGATGGCTGACTATTATAAATTTACGGCCGGTATACTACTTTTAGATGCTGGTCCGGAGGAAGGTCAGGATCAAGGGCTGGAACTAGAGATTACCGACCAAACACTAGGGCAAGAGGAGCCCTCCGAGACTCCTGCAGAATAACAAGTTGAGGTTGTAAGAGAACCTCTGGTAGAACATGCTTGGAAAAGGGCTCCGGGTCTTCCAAAAAATGTGCTAAGGGAAAAAAGATTGTCGAGGATGAAGAGGAGTTGGTGGAGAATACGCAAGAAGGTTTTAATAGTTTTTATCAATGTCAGTGATTTGGATCAACTAGAATATTTGGTAGGAGCTCGTTATTTTTATGGTTTGAGGAGCAGAATCATCATTACATGTACAAATAAACAAATTTTAGAGAATAAAGGGGCCAGAATATATGAAGTTAAAGGCTTAAAAGATCATAAAACTCTACAACTCTTAAGCTTGCATGCTTTCAAACAAAATTGTCCACTAAATGTGTACATGAAGCTGGGAGCAAAGGCAGTAGAGTATGCTCAAGACAATTCATTAGCTTTATGTGAGTGACCTAAGGTTTACGATAAATTCTGAGGGACATGGCAATTTTGCTGAATGGGACATCCATTTTGTTTACGGGACAGGAGCAAATGTTTGTTCTTGGAGGGAAGCAAGATGCTTTTGTGTTTAGACGGCATCAGGTCACTCAATAAGTATCGTCCCCACCAGAAATTCTGAGCTTGGGAGATCTCAGCTACTTTTTGACTATTTCTCATTTTAATACTCAATACGTGGCTACCGTAACACCCTAGTTTTAGTAATGACAGTTGATAAATATGCATTCACTTAAGCACATTGATAATAATGAAAAGTATGAGAAATTTAACATAATTATTTACAAGGCTTTCCCAGTAAATACATATGAAAGAGAAAAAGTGCGAAAATATAAATCTAGTCCTGATCTAGAATACACATACAATACAGAGGTTAACATAACTATGCATGATTCCATCTATTCATCCACTTGGACAACATGTAAGCATAATGAAGAAGATTGATGCATCATTAATGATTAAATAGATGCACATAGTATATGCTCTAGCAGGAATTATTACAAAGCATTTCTAAATGATAAGATAAATAGTAGATCATGATGATTACATTATTAGATTGCAATATTGAAGCTCTATCTTAGATAAGGAGCTTTTGTGTTTATTGAATGCATATTGATGCAAAATGACGATTAATTATGAGTAAAATAAAGCAGATATTATTCAATTAGGATGCAGATTGCCAATCTCATCACACAAATCACAATAATTTCTCAATTGGTGGCAGCGATAAAGTAAAATGCAAGACAGTAAATAAATGTGCAAAAATGGTTATTTGGTCCTTAGATTTGACTTAGCTTGTTTTGTGTTTTTGAAGCTTTAGCTTCGAGAGATTTTAAAGCTTTTCTCATTGAGAGGTTGAAAATGACGTGTGTAATGCAAATTCATATACCTTTGAAGCGTTCTTTGACAAAGATGAGGGTGGGTTTGGTTTAAAAGTGCTCTAAAAAATCCTACAAAAAATGTAGAAAGTGGGCCAAAGGTGTGTGGATTGGGGCTCCTAAGCCTTCAGTGCTTCAGCGTGTGTTTGCTTTTTAACTTTTGTCGGTGTTTCCTAAGCTCTAGCTTTCACTTCCTAGGCTCTTGCCTTGTCTTCCTTTGCTCTAACCTTACAAAAATGGGGGAGGGGGGGGGGTGGGTGGGTAGAGACCCTTATTTATAGGGAAATGTGCCCAAAAGGAGTGAAAATTAGTGAAAATGCGTGTGATCATGCACCTGGGATGCGTGATCACGCCCTTGGAACGCATGATCATGCCCCGGGATGCATGATGACAGCCCTGGGGTGCATGATCATGGCCTTGGGGTGCGTGATCATGCGTCCTGAGAATGTGATCATGCACTCAGTTGCACGCATCATGCGGCCTTCCCAGGCTCTGATCGAGCTATAAACATTTGGTGAAAAGTGCTATTTCCTTTACTGCTAAAGACAAGAAAGAGACGGGCTTTCAATGGAGCACTTATTTCTTTTAATAGAACAGGATTGGATAATTCAGCAGCGGTAAACGATGGTTGATGGCCGTGGCTATTTAAGAGAGAGAGAGAGAGGAGTAAGGCTCGGTGCGAGCAGTGCAATTGTAAAATGGAGTTTAAATCCACATAATGATCCATGAAAACTACATCGTTTTAGGACACTACCTTCTAGAGTTCTAAAATTAGGCTTTGATCAAAACAGGATAAATGATTTTATTTTATTATATTTTAAAATTTTTAATTTAACCTTGGTAAACTGACATGTACTTGATGATTCCTTCATCACTATTAATTGGAAAGGGAAGTTGGGAATGCATGATATGCTACAACAAATGGGCAAAGATATTGTTAGCTAATAATGGATTAATAATCCTAGAAATCATAGCAGATTGTGGATCCCTCGAGACATCTACAATGTGTTGACAAAAGAATTAGTAAGTTCCAAATCAAGTGCTCTAATCTCTTACCTTTCTTTATTTAGTTTAAGATTTATTGTAGTTTAAGATTTTTTTCTTGCAAATAAGTCCATATTCTATACATTTATAGAAAAAAGGAAAAGTTTTAGAAATTATTTTGATTTAGCAGACTCATTGTGAGTGGTATTTGAGCCTAAGAAAAAGTAAACTTCTAATTTTTTTTGTAATTTCTGCACTAAATTAAAAAGATAAAGAGTTTGAGGAATTAAAATGATTTTGAAGAGAAATTTAGAGGATTAAATTTTTTTGCCAATTCCCTTTTAAAATAAAATTAAAGTTAGATTATAAAAAAGATTTAAATTGAAGTTTTATATTCAAATTGTAATAAGTTTAAAATTAAGTGGCCACCATTGCATTTAATTTACGTATACAGAATTTGCAATTTATTTAAATCATTCTTGTTGTTTAATGCACGATTAAAATTTACATGTTAATGTCTCTTTTTATGCAATTAGGCCTAAATTCAAACTAATTGAAAAAATTTTCAAACATGTTTTAGAGAGAATAAATCAAGGAATTTCTATTGATCCTTGTGATGATGGGTTAGTCGGAATTGAGTCAGGTATTAAGGATATTCAATCATTATTACATATTAGATCAGCTGGTGTCCATATTTTAGGGATATGGGGGATAGGCGGTATAGGTAAAATAACTATTGCTGGTAAATTATTTAATATCATCTTTTCCTAATTCCAAATTCAGTGCTTTGTTGCAATGTGAGAGAAAAATTAGAGAAATGCATATTAGATGGGCTACATTAAGAAATCCTTTCCAAAGTAGTTGGGAAAGAAATTTCAAGTCTTGGCATACCTATCAAATTAGCTTCTTCCATTAGAAGATGGACAATACGCAAAAAGGTTCTAATAGTTCTTGTCAATGTTAGTGATTTGGATCAACTAGAATATTTTGTAGGAGCGTCATTTTTATGGTCTAAGGAGCAAAATCATCATGACATGTATAAATAAACAAATTGTTGAGAATATAGGCGCCAGATTATATAAAGTTAAAGGCTTAAAAGATTATGAAACTCTATAACTCTTTAGCTTGCATGCTTTTAAAAAAATCGTCCACCAAATGTGTACATGAAGCTGGTAGCAAAGGCAGTAAAGTACGCTCAAGTCAATCCATTAGCTCTATGTGAGTGACCTGAGGTTTACGATAAATTCTGAGGGACATGGCAACTTTGCCAAGTGGGACATCCGTTCCGTTTATGGGACAAGGATAAATGTTTGGTCTCAGGGGATGTGAGATGCTTTTGTGTTTTGGAGTCACTACCTGAATTTTAGAAAACCAGAAAAATATGAAAGGGACGACATCGGGTCATTGAACGAGTATCGTCTCTAGCATAGATTCTGAGCCCAGGAAATCTCATCTACTTTTTGACTATTTCTCATTTTAATACTCAATACATGGCTACCGCAACACCCTAGTTTCAGTAATGACAGTTGATATATATGCATTCACATAAGCACATTGATAATAGAAAGTATGAGAAATTCAACATAATTATTTACAAGGCTTTCCTAGTAAATACATATGAAAGAGAAAAAGTACGGAAATGTAAATCTAGTCCTGATATAGAATACACCTGCAAAATAGAGGTTAACACAATTATGCACGATTCTATTTATTCATCCACTCGGACAACATGTACGCATAATAAAGACGATTGATGCATCATGAATGATTAAATAGATGCACGTAGTATATGCTCTAGCAGGAATTATTACAAAGCATTTCTAAATGATAAGATAAATAGTAGATAATAATGATTACATCATTGATTGCAATATCAAAGCTTTAGCTTAGATAAGGAGCTTTTTATTGAATGCATATTGATGGAAAATAATGATTAATTATGAGCAAAATAAAGCAGATATTATTCAATCATCATGCAGATTGCCAGTCTCATCACACAAATGACAACAATTTCTCAACTGCTGGCAGCGATAAAGTAAAATGCAAGATAGTAAATAAACGTAGAAAAATGATTATTTGGTCCTCAAATTGGACTGAGTTTGTTTTGTGTTTTTGAATATTTTCTCGTCAAGAGGTTGAAAATGACATGTGTAATGCAAATTCGTATATTTTTGAAGCGTGCTTTGACAAAGATGAGGGTGGGTTTGGTTTAAAAGTGGTCTAAAAAATTTTACAAAAAATGTAGAAAGTGGGCTAAAGGTGTGTGGATTAGGGCGCCTAAGCCTTCAATGCTTCAGTGTGTGTATGCTTTTTTGCTCATGTCAGTGTTTCCTAAGCTCTAGCTTTCACTTCCTAGGCTCTTGCCTTTTGCTCTTAGGCTCTTGCCTTGTCTTCCTTGGCTCTAGCCTTGCAAAAATGGGGGGTAGAGACCCCTATTTATAGGGAAATGTGCCCAAAAGGTGTGAAAATTAGTGAAAATGCACGTGATCACGTTCCTGGGATGCATGATCACACCCTTGGGGTGCATGATCAAGGCTATGGGGCACATGATCACAGCCCTGGGGTGCATGATCACTCCTTTTAGGGACGTGATCATGCGATCTTGCACGCGTCACGCGGCCTTCCCGGGCTTCAATCAAGTAGTTTGAGGGGTGTTTTTTCGGGGTTGTTGGACCTTTCGAACGCATTTTTATTGTTCATTTCATAAAAATCAGCTTCCATTTTCACGCGTGGGCAAGATGTGTTTGTGAGTGATTACGCACTGTAAATTCGCTCATGCGCTACTTCTTGAGGTTACGTACACTATTCCGGGGTTACTTCTGAAAGTTTTGAGGGCCTACGGACGCATTTCCAATTTTGAAATCGACTTCCAATTTTAACAAAGTTGAACTCCGGTCTCATGAGTTGAACACCAGTTTGATGAGTTGCTCATTTTGAGCAACGTTTGCTTAAAATGAGCGACTCACCACTCCGATTATTCATATTTAGAAAAATCGGGGTGTAACTTAATAATTTAGAGGTTGATTTTGATCAGTTTTGGCTTTTCAGATTCTCGGCGCGCTTTAGAGGTGGTACGAATGAATAGACACTTATCATATTCGGAGAGATGTTTTCATCACTGGACCTTTTTGGGGAAAGTCAAAATTCAATGTATGACAGTTGCCCCCTGCTTTAAGTGTGTGTTGTATAGTGCTTTAGTATTGATGTCAATACATGTGAAGCAAATGCAGAGATGCAAAAATAATTTTTAGGAAGAGGTACTTACCTGATGGTGTGCTGTTTAGTCTCTTGACTTCAGGCTGATCATTTGTTGATGTTGTTTGATTAGTGGAGCTGTCGCTTGTTTGTGTATCTTGCAATTCTTTCAGGTGAGGCAAGATGATGCTTTCATAACCTTCTTAGTTATCATTGCAAATGCTACTAAGTAGATGTGATGCTTTTAAGTCAAGAAAGATGCAAAAATGCTTCTAAGTATATGAGATGCTTCTAAGTAGATAAAATGGTGAAATGCTTCTACGCAGAGAAAATGCTTCTAAATGGATGAAATATGCTCCTAAGCAGATGAAATGCTTCTAAGTAGGGAAAATGCTTTTAAATAGATAAAATATGGTCCTAAGCAGATGAAATGCTTCTAAGTAGCGAAATGCTTCTAAGGGGTTGAAATGCTTCTAAGTGGAAGAAATGTTTCTAAGCGGATGAAATGCTACTGAGTGGTGATGATGCAGTAATGATGTAATGATGATGTCATCATTTATCGTGTTTCGAAGGTGATTTCATAATGTGTCGATTGTGATAATTGTAGATGAGACATGCCTGTGTTATTTGTGCTTTATTTTTCCTTTTATGAATGACTTTTTGAGATAGTGATGTCAAATGCAGTGTCCTAAAGCATACAATGCTTGTGTTTGTGCATTCTTTTGGTGAAATGAAAGTTCGAGACCCTAGAAATACGTGTGTGGGGATCTTGGTGTGTGCGTAGTTGAACCTCGGAGTGCGTGAGGCTCTGAAGGGTGCATGATCACATGCCTGTGGCGCGTGTGATCACGCGCACTCTAAGGTGTGTCTGAACTTATTTTTGAGTTTGGGGTGAGTTTTACCTATTTTTCAAACTTCTTTGAACCCTTTTTTGAGCTTTTTGGACTGCTTTTCTTCTGTTGTTGCTCTGTTGCTTTGCAAAGTGCAGAAATTATGGACTTCCCTCCTATTCCCAAGGATCTTGGTGATTTTGACGATGTGAATACGACTTCCTTTTTTTTAATGATTTTTTTTAGAGGATGAGGCATTTCTGGGGTGGACTGGTGCAAGGACCTCTACTACTGGAGGTATAGAGGCTGATGGGGCCAGTGGCAGAGCCTTGTTTTGTTCACCTTGACTTTCCTGGGGTGATCTATTTCCTGTTGTCTATAGCTTAAAGACTCATGCTTGGACTATTCATCATCGACTGGTTAGTTTGCGTACTTAGCTCTTGCTGCAATTAACTTTACTTGTTGTAGCTCTAGCTGTTCATCTTAGAACTTGATGTATGTGTTGCTTTTAATTTTAGCTCTTGCTGATTGGATTTCAGCATTCGTTGTCTGTGTAGCTCTAGCTGACATGTATTTTAGCTCTTGTTGTATTCTAGCTTTAGCTGTTGGATAATAGCATTTGCCGCAATTTAGCTCTAGCTATTGTTTAGCTCTTGCTATAGCTCTAGCAGTAATATAGCTCTTGCTATAGCTCTAGCAGTAGTGTAGCTCTTACTATGATTTAGCTCTTACTGTGGTGTAACTCTAGCTGTGATGGCTGTAGCTCTAGCTATGGTTTAGCTCTTGTTGTGGTTTAGCTCTGGCTGTTATTTTCCTACAAAGATGCAAAAAAAGATGTTTTAGTATCTAATGAAATGTTATAACAGTTTTACTTGTTGGTTGCAGTCCTCTAGGCCTGTCATTTAGTTTCCTGGTAGCTTCAATCAGGTCAGCTCGTATTATCGGGGTATTCCTCTGTGTGTGAAGCAAATGGTTGCCGAGAAGGGCTTTGGTTGTATTATTTTTGCTCTTACTTATGGCTCCTATGCATTGAGTCAAGCTGTGATGTGCGCTCTTATTGAGTAGTGGATGGATACTACCCACTCATTCCATTTTCCTTTCGGGGAGATGACAATCACTTCGCTTGACTTTGCAACCATCACAGGGCTGATTTTTTCCGGGGAGCCTGTTCCTTTTAGTGATGAGGCGTGTAGTTTTTCCATTATGAGGAACAAATGGCTAAGGGATCTGTTTGGTGTTACTACTTCGGTGAAGTCTCACTGCTCCACTTTGATTTGGTATACGCAGCTTGTAAATAAAGTGAGGTTGGAGCACAATGTGGGTCATGTTAGTTCTGAGCAGTTGGCTAGGTGCTTCTTGTTCTAACTTCTTAGTGCCATTATCTTCCCGAATGCCTCTGGCACTGGCTTCCTACAATTGTTACTTGTCTTAAGGAACTTGAGGGACCTGCCAAAGTATAGTTGGGGCACAACTGCTTTTGCCCATATGTATTATGGTTTGGATGTGGTTTGTAGATGGCGCTTGCACGTTTGTAGCTGCTTGTTTGTGTTGGATGTAAGTGTGGTCTCTTACTTTTGGATTGTTCCATCTTTGATTGTTTTGACTCTTTTCTTTTTAACAAGTTTGGGCTTATGAGTTTGAGATGTTTCCTCATCCTATTATTGAGCATTCACTTGAGAGTGGCTTTCCCTATCTTCCGCAATGGATTAAGAGGACTTCTAGTTTGATTGAGAGTCCGACAGAGGCGAGGGGTCTATTTTGTAGATTGGCCCATGGTAGGTATCGTGCATATTTTCTTTACTTTTTCTATTCTTTGGCAATTCTTTTTGCTTGTGAGTTTCTCAGGTAGATTCATCCATGCTGGTTGATGGAGCGATAGGACTGGTCGATCGAGATGGGAGTGGCTTAGCGCGTGACACAGAGGAGGGTCTTGCTGAGAAGGCGTGGTATTTGGGTGAGCGGGTCTATCACTGGTGGGATGGACCATTTATGAGGAGCGTTTTTGTTGCTCCCCCTGGGGATATATTTTAGGGTCGAGAGCTCATTAGAGAGGAGCTCGACCGAGCTGAGAGAGGGTATCCCTTTAAGGATTTGTTGGAGGGAGCTCATTTCTCTTATATGATGTCTTTGGTGCCATAGTTGATTGATGTTGTGGCCAGTGAGTTTGTTCCTCCACCACCTCCTCAGGCAGATCCTTCACAGTTTTTGGGCTCTAGAGCTAGGACTTCGTGGTCATCCCAGGGTCATTTTACTTCTAGGGTAGCTTCCTCTGACCCGGTACACTTCTGAGCTATATTTTTCTTGTTTTCATGTAAGCGTGTAACAAACTTTTTTAGTATTAAATGGTAAATGACATGAGTTATGAGAGTTTTATCTGTAGAATTTTGGATGTCGTCGAAGGAGGTCATATTCCTCTTATTTTTATAAGGAGAGCGGTCCTAGGACTGATGGGATGGCACATGATAGCGGTGTTAGATCTAGAGGTGCTATTCTTGGCGATTTTATGAGTGTGATGCCTCTGATGTTGTATGGGTTGACAGTTATAGGAGCGGGAGCTTGTTTCCCTTTGCCTAGAGTGGGTACACCATTGTCGGGTGTAGTGCCTGCAGATGCCACTCATGTTAGTTTCTTAAGTTTGCGAGTTTCTTGCTTTTGCTTTGTTCGTTATCTGATTTCTTTTCTTTCCAGGTGCTTGTTTTTAATGATTAGTCTTAGTATACTGCTACGATCAGCGCAAGAGTATTTCATAGAGTTTACTTGCTTTTATTAATTTGTACCTATTTTTATGCATGTGTTTTTATAAAATGCATGAAATGTGATTTATGATGTTTTTCTAATGCAGAATAAGCATAATCATGCTAGTCATGAATGGGAGAGGGAGCAAGCGTCTTATCGTGAGCAGATCGATAAGTTTCATGTGCAGCTGGCAGCCTTCTGGATGGGTGCAGAGGATGCGGAGCTCGGCTAAGATGATGGGGATGCCTGAGTGGATTCAGATCTTGATTTTGATGGCACCCATGGCTGATGTATTTTTTAGGAGGCTAGGTATAGGGTTTAGGCTATGATTGTCCAGTGTTGTATTATTTTCCCGCATTTATGGACTCAGGGTGTTGTATTTGGGCATCTGTCCCGTATGTTGTGTTATGTACCGATGGCTGTTGTTGTTGTATTCTAGATTGGCTGACTTATATGTTACTAATTGTGTTATTTGTTCATGTATCTGCGACTAGTCTGTCTGATTATTCCGCTTCGTCTACCTCTTTATTTTATTTTTCCCTCTTTTGTATAGGGCATCTCTTTTCAGACCTCTTTGCGCCTGTTTGGGTATTTTTTCTTTTTTTCCCTCTTTTGCCTAGGGCATCTCTTTTCAGAGCTCTTTAGAACTAGCTGGGTGTTTTTTTTTGAGGTTTGATGATAGCGGCCAACAATATAGAGGAGAAATGATGAAGCAAGTAAGAGCTGCAAAACATATAATGAAAATGTGCAAATTGTACTTAGCATGCTCGATGGATTCAGATGATAATGATGCATTGCATTTCCTTAAATATACTTACATGATTTGACAAGCATTCGTATGTTTATTGAATATATTTAAGAAATGCATAGTTGCATTTATGCAGATTTCGAATTCACGGTACCCCTATCCTTAGTCAGCCTCTTCAGGTTGTCTAATAAAGTATTTTCTCTTGGTTCCCTAGTTTTTGCTTGAGCTGCCTTTTTCAATTTTCAACTTAGTGTGATCTTTTTTTTTATGTATTTGCTCTAGACATGATACTTCTTCAAGCGGTTTGTGTTGCTAGGCTTAGAGAACTCATTTCCTTCAGAATCCATTAGCTTGACAGCTCCTCTCGATAGAATAGTTTTGACCAGATATGGGCCTTCCCAGTTTGGCCTAAATTTCCCTATAGGGTCTGAAACATTCTATTTTGCTTGCTTTAGCACTCAGTCTCTTGCTTTCACACTCTTATGTTTGAATTTTTTGTTGAAGGCTCTAGCCAGTCGAGCTTGATATAGTTGCGTATGATACAATGCTTTGAGTCTCTGATTGTCCAGAGTAGTGAGGCTATCATGCCTTTGCTGAGCTGATTGCATTTTAGGCATTTCAAATTTGATTGCCATTCGTAGTGATTTGATTTCCATTTCCATTGGGAATACTGCTTCAGATCTGTATACTAGTGAGAAAGGAGTGGCTCCTATTGAAGTTCTGACTATTGTTCTGTATCCGCATAATGCATATGGCAATCTATCTACCCAATCATGGTAGGTCTGAGTCATCTTTGATAAGATCTTTTTGATGTTTTTATTTGTAGCTTCGATCGCCCCATTTCCTTATGGTCAGTAAGGTTCCTTATAACTCTTTAGTAATTCCTTCGCTTCCCCTTTGAACTGAACACTGTTATTTGAAACTATGAGATGAGGAATCCCATATTGGCATAATAGATTTCTTTATGAACCTTACCACTTGTTTTGCCCCCAGCTTTGTGTATGATTATGCTTCGGCCCATTTTGTGAAGTAGTTGATTGCTACTAGGATGAACTTGTGTCCGTTCGGAGCTGTCGGGTGGATTTCTTTGATTATGTGTAACCCCTATGCTGAGAAGGGCCACAGAGAAGAGATAGAGTGCAGTTCTGTTGGGGAAGATAGCTGATGTCCCCGTGAATTTAGCACTTATGACACCTTCTTATGAATCTGATGCAGTCTTCCATCATCGTTATCCAAAAAACCCTTGTCTCATTAACTTCTTATCTAGAATGGCACCATTCATGTGCGGACCACAGACACCCTCATGTACTTCTTCCATTGCTCTAGCAGCTTTTATCTTATCCAGACATCTAACTTGTATCTCGTCTGAGGTTCTTCTGTATAATACACCTTGGTGTGATGCGAATTTCGATGCCAATTTCCGGATGACTTCCTTGTCTTTTTTGACTACCTTCTCATGGTAAATTCTTTATGTGAGGTTTTATTGTATATTGTAAAACCAGGGTTTGTTGTCTGCTTTTGCTTCTGCTATTCTGAGGCCTTTGTGGCTAGGTTGCTTTGATTTGAGTAGGATTAGAGGCTTCATGGGCATTTTGGTTGGTCCTTCCCATATTGATGCTTGGGAGGCGAGTACGTTTGCGATTTGGTTTTGGTTTTGGTTTTTAGCGAGATGAATGAATTTACATTTCTGGAAAGGTAAGGTGAGCTGTTGCAGGTGGCTCATGCATGGCCTCAAGTGTTGTTCTTTCAGTTCCCATTCTTCTATTGTTTGATTGATTACCAATATGGAATCCCTAAATATTTCAACTTCTGTCACTCCTAGAGCTATCGATGCTTCCATGCCAAGTGCACATACTTTATTTCTGCCTTGTTGTTCATAACTCTGAATGCTAGCTTCTTATCATTCGACACTACTTTGCCTTTTAGCGTTAGGAGTATGACCCCAACTCCTGCACCAAATTGGTTGATTGCTCTGTCGATGTACATTCACCATCCCTGCACCTCGATGGCTGTGTTGAGGTCATAAGGGAAGTCTAATTGAATTTCTTCTAAATCTGGAATTAGGTTGAGGCTAAGAATTCTGCGACTGCTCTCCCATTCACTGTCTTGTAGTTAGATACTGCACATCAAATTCTATGAGTAGAACGAGCCACTTGGCGAGCTTTCCTACTAGGGACGGAGCTTCATAGAGATGCTTTATAGGATCCATTTTAGACACAGCTTGAATTTTGTACGATTGAAAGTAATTTCAGACCTTCTTCATTGCCCATACCATTGCTAGGCATATATGTCTGACTTGACTGTACTTTTCCTCATAAGGCAGCATTTTCTTGCTCAGGTAATAGACTGCATGTTCTGCTTTCCTTTCTCCCTCTTGGGTTAGCATTGCACCGATTCATTCCCTTCAATGGCTAGGTACAAGGTTATTGGCAACCTGGACTTGGGTGGTTTTAGAACCGGTGGATTGGCTAAGTAGTTTATGATCTTATCGAATACTTGCTAACACTGTTCATTCCGTACAAGTGGCTGATCTTTTCTGAGTAGCTTGAAGATGGGCTCACAAACTGCTGTTAATTTGGCGATAAACCTATTTATGAACTGTCGCTTCCCTAGAAACCCTCTGATTTCTTTCTCTATTTTTGGTACTGGCATTTCTTTGATTGCTTTTATTTTATCTGGATCCACTTTAATTCCATTCTGGTTGACAATATACCCCATCATCTTGCCTGAAGTTACCCCAAATACACACTTCTTGGGATTAAGACTGAGGCTGTACTTTTCAACCCTTTTGAGGAATTTCTTGAGAGTAGCTAGGTGCCCTTCTCTGGTTTTTGACTTAACCATCATGTAATCTACGTACACCTTGACTTCTTTGTGTATCATGTCATGAAACATGGCTGTTGCCATTCTTTGGTAGGTTGCACTTGCATTTTTTTAGGCTGAAGGGCATTATCCTTTAGCAGTATGTACCCTATTCTATAATGAAGGATGTCTTCGCTTTATCAATAATTGCCATAAAAATCTAATTGTATCTAAAAAATCCATCCATGAAGGAATACATTGCGTAAGAGGCAGTGTTGTCTATTAACACATCTATATAAGGCAAAAGGAAGTCATCCTTTGGGCATGCTTCGTTTAGATCTCTGTAGTCGACACAGATTCTGACCCTTCTATCCTTCTTTGGCACTGGCATGATGTTTGCTAACCATTCTGGATAGTCTACCACCTCTAGGAATTTAGCCTTGATATGCTTTTTGATGTCTTCTTTTACCAATTAGACCCATTCTGGTCTGAGTCTTCTCAGTTTACGCTTTACTGGTTTACACCCTTCTTTGGTGGGGATGTAGTGTTGAGCGATGCCTCTGTCGATGCCGGCCATGTCTTCGTATGTCCAAGCAAATACTTTTGAATATTTTATTAATATTTTTTCAATTTCTTTCCTCTCTTTAGGGATAACATCTTTCGAAATATACAAAATGTGTGGTTCATTTTCTGTGCCAATGTTAAATGGTTCAATGCATATGGAATGAATGTCAAATATACAAGTGTTTTGATCAATGCAAAGCATACTATAATAAGAAAGGACATAAAAAAAGTAAGCAAAATTTGATTTCATTGCATTAACTTTAGAGTTCATTACATCATCAGTTTCAAATAAATGAAAA
>CATIWM010081717.1:0-10450 GCA_949671775.1 Mallotus repandus
AAATTGCCATGAACACTAAATTTCACTTAAAGTGCTTTCATTGTGTCCCTAAATTTGTCCTATGTCTACTTCGATTGCCACTAGAAGTATCACCTCCTTTGCTATAAAAGGTTGGTCTTGAAGTTCTTTTCCTTGAAGAGGTATGACTTGTTGTATTGGCTTCAGATTGAGGAGCCTGCATGTAAAATTGAAACAATAAGTTACCTCAATTTATTAAGATTATAAAAAAAATTCTCTTGGATTAGACTAACCCTTGAATTACTTGGAGCTTTTTAACAACCTCTTTTGTTGTGACCTAGTTGGCCACAATTCTTACAGCTCACAGTGCATGATCTTTTCCTTGTAGTGGATGGTTCAACTTCACCTTCTTGTCGTGTTCTATTCAATCTTGGCTAGCCTAGTAACCTTTTTAATGGGGGAGGGTGCATATGCATTGAAGTGTCCTCAGTTTCTAAGTCCATTTGGGTAATGGATGTATAACACCACTATACGCTTTAAGGTACCTCTTAATATAGTGAACTTTATCTATAAATTCCTCTGGATTGTCTCTTTTGTAGCCAATGCAGAGTGTTGCATGCTTACAAGGGATTCCCAATATCTCCCACCATTTACAACTACACTTCCTATCCTTGAGATGAATAACATACCTTACTTTTCCCTCAGTTACCTCATATTCATCATTTCTGCCTGGTATTAATTTGAATACTCTACTTGCATTAATAACCTTATTCAAGGCTATCTTTGCTTGTGGTGTTAGTTTCCCTCCCAAGAACATGATATAGCATATCTCTTATGTAACTTAAACATGCATTTTTGTCTAAATATGCCAAAGATTTGAACTATAGGCATCCCTCAAATTTTGCCTAACCAACTATTGAAAGACTCTGTCATGTTATTTGTGTAATGCATTCCTGGCCCAACTTTTAAGTGGTATTTTAACTAAGTAGTCAAAATGTTTACCTCTACCAATATGTTTCATTTTTTTCATCATTGCCCAGAATTCATAACCAGAAGTGCTTCTGGCAGTAGCCCAGAAATAATTTTTTAGCCCCAAACTTGTAAATTTTATACAGAAGTTCACAAAGATGTGCCTACAACAAAACCTGTGGTCTGTTGTAGGAAATACCACCTGAATTGCATCAATCAGACCCTACAAATGAACATTGAAATATTATTAAATGCAAACTTCATTATAACAGACAATTAACTGAATTTCATAAATCACAAGTTCATACTAAATTATGTTTTTGTCTGTCAGACATAAAGGTGTAATGTCTCCCTTCGTCTTCACCACCTATGCATCCTTTCAAGCAATCAAGGAAGAATAACCAAGAGTCTTTGCATTCTCCTTCAATAATTGCTAAAGCAAGGGACAAAACACCTTTATTTCCATCAAGTGCAAGTGTACAAAGAGCACAACCACCAAAGGGTCCTTTCAAATGACAACCATTAAGGCCTATAAAGGCTGACAACCTTCTAAGAAACTTGACTTCATAGCTTCAAAATAGACAAACACCCTTTTTAACATTGGAATTTCATCTAAATTATGCCTCTCAAAATATTCAAATTTAACCACTGTTCCAGGATTTATTAATTTGAAGTTTTCCACATACTTCTTCAGGACCTTGAATGAATTAATGTTGGATCCAGCATTGCCCTCCTTTTTGTGTTTGCATTAGGATTTTTATTTTCAGTTGGTCTAATGCATGTATGCTCACCACTTAGTGTCTTCACCATAAATGTAACCTTATCACTCAAACATAATGCATGCAATCTCCAATCACACCCTTCACCATTGCATACTACTGTAACTCTATCATTTTCATTCTTCTTCCAATCCAAAATGTATCCCCCTTTTACAGTATAATCTCTCAGAACCCTTTTGTAATGGTAAACATCATCGAAAATATGTCCTTTTTCAAAGACAATTTCACCATCATCATCCTTTGGTGCAAAGGGTTTAGCACCCATCCTTTTAAAGGGATCTAAATTACTCCTATTTTGAACTCTTCGACCCTAAGGATTCTGAACCTGTTCGGCCACAACTTCATTATCAGAATCACTCAAATCCACAGTTGTTTCCTTATTTGAACCCGCATGACTTAAGTCTTCGCTGTTATTGACATCTTCATTAGCTTCACCTTCTTGGTCATCATCGTCATTAGTTGTGTTAATACTTTCTGAAATCTCAGTATGAACATTCTTCATCCAATCCGGATCATCACTATCAGAAAAGTGGTATTTATCATCATTAAACTGATATTCATTTCTGTCACCACCTCCCACAGTAGAATCACCCCTCCTATATGACCTTCGTAGAGCTTTTCTCTAAACATTTTGCTTCCTACTAGTGCCAGCAGAACTACCTCTGCCCCTTCCTCTTTCTCTCCCACTGCCGCTGCCTCTGTGCCTTCTTTTTCCCTTGCCTCTAACATTTTGTGCAGTTGTCTCAAAATTGTCTTCTCTACCCATTCGATGAGTTGAACATGTTGGATCAATTGAAGGAATTTCCTCTTCAACTCTCTTATGCTCTAGGCTATCTTTTTCATCAGGATCTTGTATAACTTCTTCATCATGCTCGATATTAATTTCTTCCTCATGCTCTTGTGGAATTTCTTCCTCAACCTCTTATCTAATTTCTTTCTGACTAGCTACAATCTCAGGTTCTTATAGAACTTCATCCTCATGCTCTTCAACAATGTATGCCTCATGGTCATCTGGAATTTCATCCTCATGCTCTTGTACCATTTCTTCTTTATGGTCAAGTGGAATTTCTTTCGCATTCTTCTGTACCATTTCTTCTTCAAGGATGTTAGTTTTAAAAAGGTCTGCCTCTGTAAATAACACTTGTTCTTCTATAATTTCACCACCAACTATCATCTTAATCAACTCACTTTTATCACCTTTATTAGCCATTCCCCTAAGATTTGCAGAACTCCCATCAGCTTCAGAGCCTTTCATCCCTGACCTCTTTTCAGCTTTAGACTCCTTTATCCCAGACCTCTTTTCAACTTCAAACTCCTTCATCCCATCACTAGTGCATTCATCTTGTTGTTCTGAACTCCCACCATCCTTACGCACAATTGATAATGGGGTATGACACTCATACACATAAATTCCAATATCTGGTCTTTTTTATACTTATGGAACATGATCATCACATCATCATCATTTCTTAAATACTATCCTCTAGCTGCAATCACATTAACAAAATCAGACTTAATATCAAAGGGTTTATTACAATCATCCATTAAGCAGATATAACTATATTTATCGAGGTCGACATTTCGAATTTGTTTCTCAACTTCATTGAATTCCATAGTAAGATTGTACTCTAGGGCAAACTTCAACTGAAAAAAAAAACTTTCACTTTCTCAGAAGCCCTAACTATTGTTTCATTACCAAATTTACTACATACAAAAACCCTAAATCTTTTTCACAACCTCTATTTATAAGAACATGCAACCTCCAAGGAATTTGAGCATTACCTTTTTCAAAATAAATAAATAAACAAACAAACAAAAACCACGTTTCTCTTACCTTTGAGTAACCCATTCCTTTCTTGGCTTCAGCTCTTCATGGACCACAAATACACACTGTCAATGTCAGAAGAAAGTGAGACACTCACGAATTAAAAAAGGAGAAAGAGACACCCATGGATTAAAAAATGAGAAAGAGACACAAATAGAATGACCTACGTTCACTATACTGCAAAAGGGAAAATATGGAAGGTTGGCTCTGTAACGGGTATGGGTCTTTTTCTTTTAAATGGTGGGCGAAAAAGTCATTTCCACTCGACTTAATAGTGTTGAATGAAGAAATCTAACAGAGGGGGAAAATAGTTCACAGTGTCAAATTTCAAGGGTATTTAATTGACTTTTACAAATGTATGGACGAAGTTGTGAATTTGGTCAAACCTCAGGGGATAATAGTAATTTACCCAATATTAAATTATGCATATATTAATAATATGAATCAAGTGTAATGTACATGAGGAAAAAACTAGCTACTATTAAAGGTGCAATAGAAAAGTAAGTTCGGTAGCAATAATGTAAACAACCTATGCTTTTTTCACACATTAATTTGCCAAAAGTTTCGTGGCCTTTTCTTTTGTAAGCTTGTCAAGCTTGTCACTGCATTAGTGACGAGCCAAGTTTCTTTCATTTTTTTTTAAATATCATTAGCATCTACAAATGTTAAAAAATCAATGCTTTAATCTTGATTATTATCATTAATATTGGAAAAAATTACATTTTACTCCATGAGAATTAATCTAATTAATATTTGTTTCCCTCTTATTTAAAAGTCAAACATTTATGTTTTTCAATTTTTATTTCGTTAATATTTAAAGACTTTTATTAGGATTAGAATATTTTTCAGTTAAGTGTCATATAAAAAAATAAGATGCCATTTTAAATAGTAAAAAATTATAATTAACTATAAAACACTAATAATACGGTTCTTTTCTTTTATAAACTATATTATTAGCAAGTAAGAAATGTATGTATTTATCATTAGCAAGTAAGAAATGTATGTATTTAATCTTAATAAATATAAGGACAAAAATATTATTAGTGTTACTCTCAAGACAACATTTGAATTTCTCACAAAATTGTCAAGTAGATAAATTTGATTTTGAGTTTTGATGGGTATTTCTGTTTCTAAGAGGAGCAGTAAATTTAAATAATAGTTTTTGGCCTCAAAGATAAATGGCGATGGAAATGAAGGAGGTCCTTGGGCAATTTGCTGTTACTTAATGGAGCTGAATGACTTCTATGTAGCAGTTTTGGAAAGTAAATTGGGTAGTGGGCGGTGTTAAAAGTAGTGGTGATGGTTCTTTTAATAGGAATTTTGTGGTTTCTTTTTTTTTTTTTCTAAATTTAAATTATTTTAAGTTTATTTTAATGTGCCATATCTGATATGTGTTTGATATTAACATTTTGTTTTTAAGCCAGAATGAGTTACATAAATTAGATTTCAAAGGAGTTTTTTTTTTAACTGCAAGGAGGTAGAGTTGAATTTCAGCCCTCAATTAAATGCTTTAACCCTGTAATAGTCATCCATCTTTAGTAGGTGGAGCGAACTGAACCTCTACCATCCAATAAATACTTTGATTCCGCAGATAAGATGGTAAGCCATCTGTTTTAGACAGACTAAACTAAATTTTAAAGGGGTTGAAATATTAAATTAGTAAAATTATAAATAAAAATATTCAAATGCTGAAAAAAACAAATAACGAAAATCATGGATATATCAATTCTATAATCCAATAATTATAAAAAATATTATACATGCAACGTTATATTTTCATATATATTATTTACTTACTTATTTATCTATTTATTTAATTTTAAGTATATTTAATTTTCATTAAATATTTAATAATTCATTTTGCATTACAAAATAGATTTTGTATTATATTATTTTATTTAATTAAAAATATCTTTAAGGAGAAAATAGAGGTGTCTTCTATAATTACTTTGTTTCAAAACAAAGTAATTTACTTTGTTCAGAAAAATTTACCAAAATTTATAAAAATGTAAAAATTTTACTTTACTTTATGTGAAATAATATTATTTTTCATAAATATAAATATTAGTATTTCTTTTTTTATAATTTGATACATTCTTTTGTTAAATTATTACATTGCATAAAATTAAACTATTTTTATGGAATTAATAGTAATAATTATTGAATTTTTTAAGTGTTAGTGCCACTTTATCTATTGAAAAATGTTTTTTTGGATTGGCACTTTTGTAAAGAAAACAATCTTAATTTAGAAAAAAATTATTTTATTCATGAAAAATGTGAATTTTTTTCGTGAAATAACATTATATTTTTAAGTGTAAGAATTAATATTTTTATATTATAACTTGATATATTTTCGTAAATTATTATTAATTTTTTGTTTATTTAAAATAATTTTATGTAAAATTGGTTAAAATAATTTCAATTTATATATTTTTAAAAACTATGAAAATTAATTTCATAAAAAGTAATTTATTTTTCTATCATGTAATAATTTAATGTAAAATATATCAAGTTATAATGAAAAATACTTTAATTTTTATATTTACTGAAAATGATGTTATTTTAAGAAAGTATAATATTTTTATATTTTTTATAAATTTAGCAAAAATTTACTTCAAAAATTTTAAATTAACTGCATACCGAGACCTCTAACTAAGAGTTACTCGCCAACTCATCTCACCACCGATAAAAATCTCCTAAAAAATTTATGGATGGCGACATCCAACCGTATATATGGTGGCCGTCCGCATGGGACGGCTATGCATTAGGGCTTTGAAAACCTATCCCCATTTTTTAGTAACGCAGCGTAGCATCAAATTATTACCAAGAAAAATGGAGTTTTTCTACGTGAAAGTGTCAACCTTAACCTACAGTGTTTCGTTCATCCTTCATGTATTTCTCTTGTTTTGTTGCACTGAAGGTAGTAGGGGAACAATTTCAGCAGTTATAGCATTTGGAGACTCAATACTGGACACAGGTAATAACAACGATCTTAGGACAACGAGCAAGTGCAATTACCCTCCCTATGGAAGTGATTTTCCAGGACGAATACCAACTGGAAGATTTGGCAATGGAAAAGTTTTCTCAGATTTATTAGGTAATAACTAAACACCCTTTAAAACTAACATCATTGTATCAATTGCAGCTCAAAAGCCATTGTCCTGCAACATGTTTTTGCCCTAACGAACCTAACCCCAGTTCATTTATTCTTCTTAAGTTAACGTATAGCCTCTTTATCTAAAGCCAAATGTCGTAGCAAACACGAACTTTGGATTAAAAATCACAATTATGTTTAAGAAAATCTCTGTTTCCTTGGCAGCGGAAGGACTCGGAATTAAAGACTTGCTGCCGGCATATCTTAATCCCAATCTGCAAGATGCAGATCTTCCCACAGGTGTTTGCTTTGCTTCTGGTGGCTCGGGTCTGGATCATATTACATCTGACATTCAGGTGTCGATACTTTAACTTATATGTTCTCTTTTTCTCGTACATATATTTAAGATTGACGTGCGGAGTTCTAGAAAAACTCTTCTCATGGTTTTGTTGAATCGGTTTAATATCAGGGTGTCCTATCAACTACGCGTCAGTTAGATTTATTCAAAGAGTACATATCAAGACTTGAAGCTAATGTTGGAAAGGAAAAATCAAATGCCATTATATCAAACGCCTTATTTCTTATATCTTTCGGCAATAATGATCTTGCAATTACCTATTTTAGCGCCCGTTTACGCCTTCAATATGACATTCCTTCTTACACGTCACAATTGGTCACTTGGGCTTCTACTTTTGTGAAGGTAAATTTAATAATTAAAACTAGATATCTTGGAAGATACAATCATATGCGCTCTTTCACTTATCATTTCAATAATGTATAATGAAGGGTTTGTATGAGTTGGGTGCAAGAAGGATCGCTTTTATGAGTACACTTCCATTGGGATGCCTTCCAGCAGCTAGAGCTCTAGCTGCAGGGCAACCATGCGAATATAATATAAACCAAGCAGCACTGATGTTCAATACGAAACTGTCATCAGAGCTAGCTGTTATTAACAACAGTCTTTCTGGAGCTAAAATATTCTCTCTTGATGTCTATCATCCACTTCTTCATATCATCCAAAACCCTCAAGGATCAGGTATATAATTTTTGTACTGTAAAACACTTTTTTTTTTCATTCATTATACCCATCATCATCGTTTCAACCTTTTTTTTTTTCAATTATTTCAGGTTTTCAAGTTTCTAGTTTTGCATGTTGCTGCTCGCGTACAAGCTCATGTCTTTCTCCATCAACTAATGTATTTTGGGATTATGGTCATCCCACTGAAAAAGTATATAGAATTATTGTCAATCAGACCCTCCTGACGTATGCAAACTATTTCTATTAGAACCTATTTGGTTAAAGGAAAATGATTTTAGCGACACAATTGTTAGAGATATAGATCAGTACTTATCATGTTTGTTATACATATATTTCAAATTGTATTTATTGTATTTATCTTAGCACAATACTGTTGTAACAACTTTGTACACAAGCTGTTTATAAGCTATGTGACAACATCAATACAATTAGCTTTTGGTTTTCTCTTAATACTTTCATATGGTATCAGAGCATAACAAGGTTTAACAACCAACTTTTCTCAACTTATCGATGGCCACTGAAAGTTCCACAAGCCAAAGCAGCCAAACCAGTTTTCTTCCTACCTCCAACGCTCCTACAACTCCTACCTTTCAAGTCTCGACATTACCAAATATTGCTTCTCATCTTCCCATCAAACTGAATGCCACAAATTACTTGTTATGGCAAGTTCAAATACTTCCCGTTCTCAACAGCTATGATCTATCCAAACTTATTGATGGATGTCTCTCTTCTCCTCCATCTACAATAAATAATCAACCCAATCCGCAGTATGAGGCCTGGTTTCGTGAAGACCAATTAGTCTTGAGCTGGATTATTGGGTTAATCACCCAAGCTTTTATTCCTCAAGTTGTTGGAGCCTTGAGTGCAAAAGACACCAGGCACATATTGGCTCACACATATGCTTCCGGTTCTCGAGCACAAATACACACTATCAAATCAGCATTTTTTAAACTCCAACGAGAACCAACTGAATCCATTGTTGCATACCCACAATGAGTCAAAGGTATGGCTAATCGATTAGCTACTCTTCAAAACCCAGTGAATGAGGATGACCTCTATGTTATCACTAACGGAATAGGACCTGAATATTATTCATTCATCCGCTCTTTGGAAAATCGAACAGATGCAACTTGATGATCTCTATGGACTCTTGTTAAGTGAAGAGGCTAGCCTTCAAGCTGATTCCAAATAAAAGGAACCTCTCTTGCCAACACCGCCTACTGCATTTTTCAATTCACGTTCCTCTACATTCCGAGGAAGAGGTGGTTGCTCATTTAGAGGGTAAGGTCATGGTGGCTCTTGTCCAATACAAAATTACTCTAGGAGTTCTTCTTACTCTTCCTTATCACAGTCATTTACTTCTCAAGATCTTGCATATCTCACCTGTCATAATTGCAATGGAATTGGACATCTTGCCCGCACATGTTCTTATCCAAAAGTAAACAGCAATATCCAATCATTCAATCGCAAACCATCTTCAAATTTGGCTGTCAATTCCGCTCCAAATACTCAACAATGGATCCCGGATTCCAGTGCCACTCATCATCTTACTCCTAATGTTGAGAATATCAATCAACGAAAAGAATATCATGGTCCAGATGATATCACTATTGGCAATGGTAATACCATCTTAATTTCCCATGTTGGTGACTCTCATTTTTCTTCACAAAATAAATTCTTTCATTTACATAATATTTTTCATGTTCCTGATGTATGTTATAATTTGCTTTCTATTTCTTCTTTTACTAAAACTAACCGTGTTTCCATTAAATTTTTCCCTTCTTATTTTGAGATCAATAATATCCACACGAGGACTTTGCTTTTTATCAGCCCGAATGATGGCAGACTGTATTCATTTGCAATGACACCGAATCCATCTCCATCATCTTCTCAACATGCTTTTCTTTGTTCACTATAAACTTGGATGCTTGTCTTGCTCATGCTGCTATCCGCACAGTCTGCCAAGCTTTAATTCAGTCTAATAGTAAGTCCTATAATAATGATTTTTCTTTGTGTCATTCGTGCTCTATTAGTAAGAGTCACGAACTTCTTTTTTCCATATCATCTTTTAGTGCTTCCAAACCTTTGGAGTTAATATGTTCAGACCTCTAGGGTGCATCTCATTTGCCTTCTGTTGATGGCAAATGCTACTATGTTATCTTTTATGATCATTTTAGCAAATACAGTTGGATTCATTTTCTAAAATACAAGTCTCAAGTTCTCGGTACTTTCATTAAATTGAAACATGTTGAAAATTTTTTTTGTCATTCAATTCAAAATTTTTCAATCAAATTGGGGAGGTGAATTCTAAAGTTTAACTTCATCTTTTAGTGAAAATGGAATCACTCATCGCAGCTCTTGTCTCTATACTCCTAAACAAAATAGTTGTGCAAAACGTAAACACCGTTATATTGTGGAAATTGCCCTCTTACTTCTTAATCATTCCTCAGTACCATAAATTTATTGGCCATATGCCTTTGAAATAACACTTTACGTTATCAATAGGCTTCCAACACCTCTACTCGAAAATAAATCACCATTCACCAAACTATTCAAAGACACTCCAAACTATAATGAATTTCGTGTATTTAGATGTCTTTATTACCCTTGGTTACATTCTCAAGTAGCCATAAAATTCTCTCCTAATTCTTCCAAATGTGTCTTCCTTGGATATTGTAAAATTCAAAATGGTTATTATTGCCTTGATATACTTACTAAGAAAATTATCATCTCATGTCATTTTCTTTTTCATGAACAGATATTCCCATATCAACAAGGTGAAAGTG
>CATIWM010081733.1:0-22791 GCA_949671775.1 Mallotus repandus
TTTCTCAATATTTTTTTTACTATCTTCATCTATTTTTTCTCAATATTTTTTTGCTTAATATTTTTTTCTAACTTTTTTTTCTACTGTTTTTATTTCTTATCTCAACATTTTTTTGCTAAACATTTTTTTTTTCAATTTTTATAGTACTATATTCATTTTTTTCTAATGTCTTCATCTTTTTTTTCTCAACTTTCTTTTCAACATTTTTTTATTTTTAAAGTACTGTATTTATTTTATTCTCAATATTTTCTTTTTTTTTGCTTAATATTTTTTTCTCTAAAGACGTTGTTTTTTCAAATGAATAATTATAAACTAAATATTTTCAATTGTTGTTAAATCAAGCAATAAATATCTTCAATTGTTGTTAAATCAAGCAATAAATATCTTCAATTGTTGTAACAACAATAAATAAATAAAATTTTCTCTTTTTATATTCTTAAAGAATAAGGATTTTATTTTTGTTATTTTAATTTATTTATTAAAATATCTAACAACTTCTTTTTTTAAAAAAATATTTGATACTTATTGATCATCAATATGTAACAAGTTTACAATCCTTATAATGTATTTGTAACATCAACTAAAAAAATCAACAAAAATCAACAAACTAAAATAACAAAAAAAAACTAAAAACAACAAAAATCAACAAAATTTTATATTGTTGATTGTTGTTTATTTTTGTTGATAGTCAGTTGTTGATTTTTGTTTATTTTTTTTATTATTTTTTAAATTATTTTTCATTATTAATGACAAAATTAAGGCCATAAATAAAATTTTTACTTTTATTAGTATTAATGGTAAAAATAATAATTTTTAATATATCTCATAATTTTTATTATTTTTAACAAAAATCAACAAATATAAATAAAGATAAATAACAAAAACAATTGAAAAGCAACAACTGAAATAACAAAATTAAGAAAAAGCAACAAAAGCAACAAAAAATTGTTGTTGTTCATTTTTGTTTATTTTTGTTGCAGTTTGTTATTTTTTCAGTTTTTTCATTATCAATAATAAAATTAAGACCATAAATATAATGTTTACTTTTATTAGTATCAATAATAAAAATAATAATTTATTTGATATATTTCATAATTTTTTGCTATTTTTACTAAAAAATAATTATTGAATACTATGAGTAATTTTTACTTTAATTAGTTTAATTTCTAAATTCTAAATAATTATAAAAAATAATTATTGAATACCATAGGTATTTTTTTTGTTTAATTAGATTAATTTTTATATTCTAAATAATAATAAATTTTAAAACTTTAAAAAATTGTTATTTAGAATAAAAAATCAAATAAATACATACAATTAAATAAAATTAAATATCTTTCAAAAATTAATAAATAGAAAAAAGAATTATAAAAAATAAAAAAAATATATATAAATACTCTAAACGCCAAAATTCTAAGCCATATTTTAAAAATAAATCAATTTTAGGCTATATTTAAAAGTGAAAAAAATATTCATAAAAAAAATAAACGCACATTGACCAACTCATACAATAAAATTACCTCTAATTTTTATTAATTGATCTCAAGAGCTAATGCTATATGAAGGTATTTTAAAATTAAAAAAGTGAAAAAAAAAACGTCATAAAAAAAGAAACTATTAATATATGCTAATTGCCTAAGCACATAAGAACCCTAGCTATTCATGTGGCATGCAATAATAGTAGCACTTAATCCACTAATGTAGTTAAAAAAAAAAAAAAGAGCTTAGCTACTAAATGCCAAGAAAGATTCGCAGACTTTCGTAGACGTGTTGCAACAATAGTGTCTTAATCTGAATGTCCGCACCGATCCCGAGTAAAAGGGTTCTTTAATGCACAAAATAAACCCAAAAGATTAGGTGAATTCCCCTTTGTCACAGTTCCAAACGCTTGCCTGCACATTCTCCACCCGTAAATTTGTTTATTTTTTGATTTTGTTTGCACTTATTTTATGATAAACATTCATGTCCTTCATATATAAAAAATATCACTACAAGATAAGACTAGATGGATATATAATATATATATAGACAAGTGACATTGTCAATTATTGGGGTGGCAAAAGTTGAGCTTTCAAAGTGTTTAAACAAGGTCCATTCAAAACTCACATAGGATTCTAATCTATACCAATCCACATGTTACTTGTCTTTTTTTTTTTTTTTTAATTGAGTTAAAAAAAGGAGAACCTTCCCACTATCATAAGAGTCTGAGGTGGGTGGAGTAGCAGTGGATCACAGCAACCGAATAAATTTTGAATGATTAAATTAATAAAAATTAAATATTTAATTAAAATTATAAAAATTAAATTTTAATAATATATAAATAAATTTTAAATAATTTAATATTATTAATTTAACCTCTCATCTCATCAAAATTCAAATAATTATAAAATTTCTACACAGCAACAGCCAGACACAACACTTAGAAAAAAAAAAAAATAAAGGAATTACTTTACTCTGGGAAAGTCTTAAGAAAAGGGGCGATGATATAATTAAGAGTCCATAAAAAGGTTGTGGGTCTCAATATCTATATCTATCAATCAATCTATACTAATGGCTATGGCAAGCTAAATAAAGGTGGTTTTTTTTTCTTTTGAATTGGGTTCCTCTTTGGTCAATTGGGTAGCTATAGTTATGTGAAAGGAAGAAGCATCCGTGCAGCATCCTCTTACATCGAAACAGCAATTTTTCTTTTCACTTAACTTTGCATTTGACAACTTTTGGCTGCTAATATGTCCAGATGTTGACTTGCATGTTTTCATTTCCTTTACGCATGAGCATGAACAGTTGATCTTACAGTTCGGATACAAAAGAGGGGAAAAAGATGCACTATAAGATGTAAGAAGAATTATAATAAACTCAAACACATTACACAATTGATTCATGATAAAAACTTGACAGTCTAGATACGACTCCAGGTGCTTCAGTGCATAGCTAGTACCAGTCAGTTAAAGCTTTACTCGTTAAGGGTTTTTGGATACACAAGTAAAAGTTAACACACAAAATGCAGCAAGACGCTTGTTAGGACTGAAGAGAAATCAAGAAAAGTAAACTCTGAAGGAGCTGCTTTCTAAACCAAAGCTGAATTGCAGCTTTTATTTACTTTACTTATTATTCAACCTGTACAAAAGCTCCTTCTGATAAACACTACTAAAAAGTGCCCTAAACTCAAACTGCAAAAGAGGGGGAAAAAGCAAAGAAACTATCAGAGACTAGAAAGCTTACAAGAAAGCCAAAGGCAAAAAACAAGCTAATATATATGGAAAGAAACCTGATGAATCAGTTAGCCCTTTCAACATGGCGTATAAAAACAGTTTCCAAATCAGGAGGAGTGAAAAACTCTCTATTACTGTAATTACACTTCAAAGTTGCTTTTCGCTTCTTTGGAGCAGGAGGGCACATGCGTCTTGGAGGAATTCCAGAGTCTTCACCAGTTGGAGTTGTTGAATAGCAGTCATCGTTGGTGTTTTCACTTTCTTTTTCAGAAACTGGCTTTGTGTAAATCTGCTTTAGAGGAGCTCTCAAAGGAATTCCAGCAATAACCCATTTTTTAGAATCTAACTCTAACCCATTATCCACTTGAGCCTTGCCAGAAAAACCCATGTTTTTGTTTCAAGAAAGAACACAAAAAGAACCTTCTTCAACTAATATATAAAGAGAGTGAAGTAATTAACGAAGAATAAAGAATAAAGCTAGCATAAAAAAGAGTAAAGATGCAATCTTTTTTTCTTTTGTGTTGTGATCGTGTGTAGGGATTGGTTAGAGAATCAAATGAAACCAGAAGGAAAGTGATGGAGAAGAAGAAGAAGCACAGGGAAAAAAAAAAGGTTAAAGTTGCAAAGAAGCTAGCTTTAATGGAGAAGAGGAGACACACAAATATAAATCAAACAGAGAAAAATTAAAAAAAAAAGTGGCTGGTGGTGCCTGTGGATGTAATTGTAGCTTTAAATTAAATTAAAAAGTAGAAACGGATAACAACCATTAAAATCATCTTAAATTAATTATTAAAATTTTTTTATTATTTTTATTAAATTATTCTGATCAAAATAAATTAGTGAGTCAATTGAATTCTAAAAATTTGTGATTCACACAAAAAAAAATATCAATAAAACGAGGTCACAGATATTGTTTTCATTTAAACAGTATATTTTAAGTTTAAATTGTAAGTTTAGAAAAAAATTTATTATTTTTATTATTTTATATGAATTAAATTGAATTAATTATAATTTAATAAATTTTAAATATTAATAATTAAAAAAATTAAATGATAAACGTGTAATCAGAATTTTGATGACATAA
This sequence comes from Mallotus repandus, assembly GCA_949671775.1. Lineage (NCBI taxonomy): Eukaryota > Viridiplantae > Streptophyta > Magnoliopsida > Malpighiales > Euphorbiaceae > Mallotus > Mallotus repandus. The sequence goes on from CATIWM010081733.1 coordinate 4,297, forward strand.
GAGGGAGCTACAAGGGGAGAGAGAGAGAAAAGGGAACCCGATGAAACTCGTGACATAAGCTATAGAGATTCAAGATTAAATCATATAAAAAGTCAAAGAGAAAAGTGCCCGTGAAATTGGCTGACCACGGGCAGCACCACCGCCGCCACCCCACCACCACCAAAGTAGAGCTAAAGCTAAAGCTAAGCTAAGCAAAGCCTGATAGATTAAGATTAATGAGCTTGAGATTTGACATGGTGAGAGTATTAGTGAGTGTCTTGTAGTCATTGGCGCCAAAAAACTTTTTGGGCAGATGGGAATAATAATTTTAGTATTATTATAATTTAATCACCTCAATGCATAATTTCACCTTAAGTTTTGCATGATTAACTTTAGATACTTTTTAATTTTTATTATTTTTAATTTAATTTTTAAATTTTTATTTTAAATCTTTTTCACTCTTAAATTTATATTTTTCATTTTCATTTAACTCATAAAATATCGAAACATAAAAATACTTAAATTTAAATGATTTTAAACACATAAAATGTTAAAATTATCTTCAAAATAACAAAAATAAAATTTAAAACTAATATAAAGAATTAGAAAATTTTATTTTTAACTATATTATGTCTTTTAATTAAACATATTATAGTCTATATAAATTTTTTTATATCCATATCAATATTAGTTTATAACATACGTAAATCTTTAATATTGCAGATGTTAAATATATTTAAAATAAAAGTTTAAAAATTGAATAAAAACTAATAAAAACCAAGAAATGCAAAATGTTAGTTGTGTTACTTGTGTAAAGTTCAGAGGTGAAACTATACATTTGGCCTAATTTAAAAACCTACGTCCATAATTATTGTGCTTAGCATGCATATACAAATGCAAATGATAATTAACTCCATAATTATTTAGTTATAATCAATAAGAGATGAAGGATAACATGCATTATATCATGAATTATAAATGATAATTAAGTCCATCTTTATTTGAGCACAAATTATATTAAGTTTGTCTTTAGCATTAAAGTTTAGAATATCAAAATTATCTCCTAAAATTATTTTTGGTATGGAGTAATATACCTACAAATTATATATATATATTCTGTATAGTGAACACGAGTATATATATTTTTTTAAATTGGAATAGGCAAGAATTTATTTTTAATGAATATATAGCTTTAAATAGCTCCTTTTTTGTTTGGATGAAGCTGAATTATCCCTAATGAGAGAATAAATTAGATATAAATTTTTGGATTAGCTATTGCTTGGCTATATTTCTAATAGCTTTCAAGAGGAAATTATAGATTTGAGTCACCATATATCATAGGATTTATAGTTTTGAGTAACCACAACATAGGTTAGGGCAGTTCATTGTTAGAGATTGGGCGTGAGCTGCTAAAGTAGTTGGCCCCATGTTGAAAAAGAAAAAAAAAGTAAATGATCTGTTTTCATTTATCATATTTAATTAACACATATATTTAATCTCATGTTATTATATAATTAACATTCAAATAATTAATAGTTCAACAATTAAGCAGAATATAATTAATAGCTCAATAATTAGGCAGAACATGAGATTTTTTTTTTAACAAAGGAAGGATGGTTGATTAAAAAAAAAGAGTTATATCGTTAGACTATTTAATTTTTAACAAAAAATATATAATTAAAAAATAAAATATAACAATCAATTTTTTTAATAATTTATTTGAATGTAAGATATTTAAATTAAATTTCTTTTAAATGGCAGGTTGGTAGCTATATATATTAATAAAAGTTTTAAAATAAATTTAAAAAGTCAATTTATGAAAATTTGAAATAACTGCTAATTATTAAAATTGTTTAAAATTTAAAATTTATATTTTGAAACAATTTTTTTTACCTAGTTAATGTGGTTTTATTCCCCAACATAAAGGGGAAGAGCAAAAAATAAAAATTCAAACCTTACCCTCCATGCATGAATGTTCACAACATGTTCGAAATAAAATGAAATTAAATACTTGCGTTCCAAAATAATATTATTGCATTTGCTTGTTTAGTTGAGATCCACATGACATGAAGAAGTGTCTTTGTAACTAAAAAAGGAGTACAAAAACATCAACCAATATCTACTGTCTTTTAAAGTTTTTTCTGACATATATATATATATCTTGTCAATGTTTGCCCTGATTGTTGTGTCATTATCTTTAACTAGGGGATTTGATGCTGATGTTAGGTGCATTCTCAGATCCAGAGGAGAAGATCTCCTTTTGAAAAAATATATATAATTTATGTCTACTAGTACTACACTCTTCATGCCATGAATGGTCCATGAAATTAATGTCCATTGATTTCCTCTTCTGGGTTATTGAGGACTTCTGCATAGAATGAATGCAGAGTTCTAAACTCATGTAATCTGCAATTTGCAGAAGCACTGATGATATAAGTCTTAGTCTATTTGTCTATTGTCCAATTCACTTAAATACCATGTCAATATAACTTTACCATAAAAGGGTTTGGAATGTATTACTATTATTTTAAAGGGTACCCTCCATCAATTTGAATCAGGAAATTTCAATTTGAAAATTTCAAGTTCCAATGTAACTAGTGCCTTTTTTTTAAAGCATAATAAATTTAGGAGCCTTCACAATAAAAGGGTTTCAAGTTCATTTCCTCATTGTTCATTTATTGAAAAATTTTGAATTCAAATTTTTAAAGAAAAAAAATATACATGTTTTAAATTTTTGGTTTGGTCCATAGAATCCTCCATTTGAATCTTCAAAATTATCAATTTTTAAATTTTGCTTCGGCTAGAAAATTTATTCAGTTTAGAAAATTAAACTGACTAAATACTCAACTCCGGTGATGACTTGAACCTTATACTTTATGATACTTTTGAAGCAAGTAATAGCGGCAAATTTTAAACCCCATGTTTTAGAACGCTCTTGGAGAAAATAATAGCATAACTATTTCCATGTTCGTTGTAATTGTAGTTTAGTGAATTTTCTGATCAAATCTTATTAGTTACTAGCCCATAAAAAGCTCCTCTATAAATGAAGATATGTTATAAAGTTACTATGCTAAAAGTTTTCATTTAGATTTCACCTCTAAAAGTTGCTTGCTTATATCTATTATTTCCATTTATGACTTACTTTTATCTATTCGATGTTCCATGCCTTTAGATTTCATAAAGCACAGTAGAGTTATATTCCCTGTCCTAATAGAGGTCAAAAGGGCTTTTTATTTTACATGTCATATCTGAGCACAAGGCTTCTTAGCGCTCCTCTCATTCTGCTTTGGAGAAACTATAGATTTGTATGACTTTGAGCATCCTCTTAGTTGTAAGATGCAAAGGTTGTCCTTTAAGCTAAAGAATGTAGGTCCTTAACCTTCATAATAGGATCATCCAATAGTTGCTTTCTTTTTTGTTCTGCTTTCCTATTTAAATTTATAAAAGTTTCGAGACAGATACTCGACAACTGAACTATAAACTCGATATCAATCTGTTAAAAGTTAAGGAAAGAAAAAAAGCAAAATGGCTCGAAACTCCATGATAACCTGAGGCATCAGGAAGTATGGACATGGCTGCCAGAAGGAATAAGCCTTACGGCGGTAATAGAAAGTGTGATTTGTTCGATTTTGAATTCACCCATTTCATCGTTCCCTTCAGATGGTTAAAGATGCCAACTTTTTTCCAGGTGGGTGGGGTTATAATTAGATGATAGATTTTTTCACTATGAATGGGCAGTTCAAGCAAAGGCAAAAACAAACCCATTCCTCATTTACTGGACATACCAAGGGAGCAAGGATTGCATTTATTTTGAAGGAGGTACTTGTCAAGTCAGCATATCCATTTTAGTATAGTTTGATCTGTCAACAGTAGTCATTTAATTGGAGCCAAGAATCAGTCATATACAAGGAAAGGAAGTAAGCCCAGGCTCTAAAGATAGGTGTAACTCGAACAGGAACAAGTAATAAGAGACCATATAGGAGCTTCTAGTTACCTTTATCAGAAATGTAGCTTCTAATTCTAGCAGTTTGCTTGCTAGAAGCCTGAGATTATTTAGACGCCAAATCAAGAGGCAATTTTGAAGAGAATTTATGTTGTGAGAGCTGATATAAGGAGGAGAAAGAAATATTCTACAGAATTGAGTTGTGGCCAAATAGAGGTGATCCAACGCGCATTTATCGACTGGTGTAACAATAGCTAAAATATATATGATACATTCAGGCATTTGAAACATTGCTTACATCCTTGAATAACCCCTATGGTCTTCATATTCCTCCATGAAATCATCGTTGAATTTCTTGAAGCTGTCCATGATTGCTGGCATGTCTTCCTCAGCTGGTAAAATCGTTGTTCTCAAGTGAAAGACCCTACAAGAAAGAGCTATCCCATCAGAACAATACATTTTACAACTATTTAGAAATAGAAAGATCCATCACAAATCGTAAGCACATGCCAACATAGAAAGGAAGAAATTTGATAAAGAAAGCGCCTACAGAACACACTTAAAAACCAAAAAGACCAAAACAAAAACCATATTGTCCACTAGTTGCATTCAATACATAGATCCGGGGTATGTACAAGGAAATCAATATGAGACTGTAAGAATAGGAGGAATCCTAGGGAGAGTAAGGGAGATAAATATGTTGAAGCCAGGGAAATTATTTAAAACCAAAATAAGCCATTTAGAAAATACCCTTCTTTCTGTCCAAATCCGGAACCAGGAACTGTGGAAATGCCAGTGGCTTCCAAAAGCTTGAGACAGTAGAAGACATCAGGAACTTTTCCAGCCCTTTTGGCAGCCTCTATTGCTTTAGGTGGCAACCGTATTTGAGGAAATGAGTACATGGCACCTACAACCAAATTCCACAATATTCATATAACAACCAACAAAGTATAATGGAGGCAATAAAAAAAATAAATGAATACATTTAAAAAAAAAATCATTTACCTTCTGTGAAGTTGCAAACCACATTTCTGCAGCTGTTGAATCCATCAGTCATTATCCTTGCTCTTCTCCTCAGTGATTCAAGGATTCCTTTGCTGCAAGTTTTGATATACATAGAACACAGTTAATGGGCACAAACGTCTAGAAGTCGAATATCTAAACTTGTTTATTTTATCTATATGATATGCATGCAATGAAAATATTGTTATAGCAATGAGCAAAAACGGTTTTTTGGTATGTTGTTTATCAAAATTGTACAAGAACTCACAATGACCATGTCAAATTTTAGTAGCAGTGCTTATAATTTAGTACATGATTAACTCATCAAAAAGAAATAGAATCATAAGGTACCAAATTTTAGCAAGCATACCTTTCCCTAACAAACTGCTCATAAGAAATATCTCCAGGTTTAAGTGGGTTGACCATAAGCCCCATCTGTAAGTAAGATTTTTTTTTTTCACTCAAGTAATTAGAACAGAGAACTGAAATGCCCAGTACATAAAAATATTTCAGCATGACATTCAATTACCACTTACAAATATCTGTGCAGGTACGTTTGGACTGAGTGATACAGATGCAACCTTGTAAATCTCATCCACCGTCTGCAGGATCAGATCATGATAATGAATATGAATGTCTGTAGTTATTAAATTATTATAGTTGAAGGATGATGTTTAAATTCATTTGTGTCAGTAAATGGTCAAATGGTATAAGTTGGCTCATAGTAATCTGAAATGTTTGGAGTCTGATGGACTTCACTTTTGTGATTCTTTTTACGCCTTTCATAGCTTAGATATGGCTAGATGAATGTGTTCTAGAACTGGTTGTTTTGACTTTGAATGCCTCAATTATATTTGCATGAAATGCCAGGTCTATACTCAAGGAGACCATGAAATCTGTTTAGAAAGCAAACCTTTGCAGGAATGTTGGTCATCTCAAAATATCCACCCCGCTGACCACATTCACCCCAGTATCCTTTGGAGACAGTGTGGAAAGAAACAAGCTGGACTTCCCTGCTTATTGGTGGTCCCATATCCAGCAAAACCTGCATGAATCATAAAGAAAATACATTATTGATGCCAGCTAAAGCACTTCGTAACAGATAGTTATATCTAGCAGTAAAAAAACAAATACCTTTCTAGCGCTAATAAAGGGGCGCTCGTCCTGGTATATGTTTTGCTGATAAACTTCATCTCCAAGAAGGGCCAAGTTTTCATAGTAACAGAAGCGCAATATTTCCCTTAAATTCTCTTCGCTAAGACACTGACCAGTGGGGTTGCCTGGATTAATAATTACCATTGCTTTTACCTGATTCCAATATACATAAGGGTTAGTAGGCAATGCTGCAAGTAGTTCAGCAGTTCGAATAATGAAAGTGCAGTATCCATGAATCCAGTCTTAAAGTTTCATCTTTCAAATATTCCTTGTAGATTTTTTTTTTATGTATAAGGAAGAGCTAAAGCAGACTAACAGTTATTCCTTTAGCACGAGCTTGTGAAACTGCTTGTCGCAGGTCATTAACATCAAGACCCCAATTCGCTGTTTCTTCTAGGTAATATGGAACAAGGGTTCCACCAAACAGAGCTATTGTAGCAGAGTAAAGTGGGTACTGTGGGACTGGAACCAAAACCTGTCAAATACACAAATTTTGTAGATATATATCTTGGAGGTATTGAGATCAAGGAAGACCTCCGGCATAATGAAGATGAAAGAAAACACATGTTGTTTCAAAGATTGGTATATATTTCATTGCAAGAGAAGTTTATTACCCCATCACCTTCACCTTGAATCAGTGTATTTAAAATCTGCATCACACCTTTGCTGGCACCATCAGTGAGAAATATGAGCTCTGGATCACTGCCAACAAAGCAAGGATCAATCAACCCTGTCGGTTCATGAAGTAAAAAAAAAAAGTGATATCCAGCACAATCACCTTGGATATCCATCACGCCTCTCAATGAACTCTGCAACTTCCTTCCTAATACCTGGAACACCTCGGGAGTCACTGTAAGCACCTAAACAGTAGCAGTTAATCTTCATTAAAACTTCATCATGGTTGAATTGCATTTCAATTAAATGGAATTACACAATGCAATATAGCAAACCATGAAATTGTTCAAGGCATTCAGACAAGGGTATTACCAAGAAAAAATTAAAAATTAGTCAAGACATATATGGAATTAACATCCCTTTGTGACTGATAATGATCCAAATTCAAGATTACAAGTGCAAGCTATTTGAGGGAGAACAGAAGGAAAACCAAATAAAGAAAACCTTAGTTTTCACTATTCGTCACAAAGCATGTCTCTTAATAAATAGAAATGACAGAGACTGCCTCTGCAAAGCATTGTTATTCTAATGACACAAATGATTAAATAACCATTCATCTACACGTACGCATATGATTCACTGTGAACATGGATAGTGTAACTCTCAACTGTCGATCATTTTCCTCAAGTAATGTAAGCAAAAGGGAGGCCAAAACGATACCTAGACCACCACTAGTCATTGAAAGATAATGTTTGGCTCTTGCAATTGCATCCGCAGGAAATAGCAGTCCTACATTAGGATCATCTAGCAGAAATGGAGCTTGGCAGAGAGCAACCACCTACAATAGAACATTCCTTAGTTCAACCCAGACAACACAGTGCATAAGAAATGCATGCAGTAATCACAGAGATGGCATTCGTACCTGGCGAGGAAAAGATAGCGGCTTCTGTCCTAGAGCATGGGGATTGCCAACGTTTGTGAAAATAATCTATGGATACAAAACTATAGGGGTGAGACTCAAAGGGCCATATACATAGGATAATGACATCATATGCAGCAATCAAATTAGTTTTTAACTAATATCTGTTCATAGATAATCTTAAGGCTTGCCTAAATTGAAAGTGTTAAAAACTTATGAAACCACAAAGTCCTAGTTCAATAAATGTTCCAGAAAAAGTAAAGGAACAGATGGCTGCTTCCACCATTACTTGAAAGACTAAAAAAGTAAAAAATCAAATTGCAAACAATCATCAACTGTTAGAAGTGAATTGAAAGTTATGAGTTTGACTGCAAATTCAAAAATGATGAGGGCACATAATCAGGCCAAAATATGCAGTGCTCCCATAAATTCAGCAGATTTTCAGACTGAACTAACGTCAATATAAAGGTTTTAAATAGCTAGCCTGACCTATTTTCCAAGGAAGCATAAATTTTAAACAAGATAAAGAAAAAAGGAAAAATAATTTTTAAAAAAAAGTTCCTTAAAAAGTGAAGAAAGATCAATTATTTATTACCTTCTTCCCTTCCTTCTGAAGCTCAGAAGCTCGAAGATACAACTCTCCTCTAACAGCATACTGAACCTTCTTCACATTTTCATTCAACGATTCATAGTCTAATGCCTTAGGTGCCATGATGTATATACACCGTACCTTCTATTTGACAGACGCGAAGAGAACAGTCAACTCAGTTCCTAACCTGAAAGTTTCATTGGAAGGAATCAGAATCAGTAGATGACCCAGTGTAGAAAAACTCCATATCTCATTAAGAATCCACTAATTTTCAATATTTGCTCAAATTATGAGAACCATAATAAACAATTTCAAAACTCCAACTTTTTTCAAGAATCAGACAGAAAACCAAACAAACAAATCAAGAAATAATAAAGAACAAAATAAAAAGGACCAATGACCAATGATCTTTACACATTATATCTACCCTTTTGCATTTAAAAAAAAAAAGATTAAACTTTCAAGATTAGACCTTTAATCATACAAAAGGAAAAATAAACAACCCAGAAAAACTAATTCAATGCAATGAACATTACAACACATTTCAAGCCCAGCAAGGAGTCAAAAGGAATACAATATCTGGCGAAGAAAAATAATACATACCCACTAATCAAAGATGTAGAACAAGTGGGCAGGTACCTGTTTCTAGTCCCCGTGAGCTGAAGCCAAGCGTTATTAGCTCTAACAACCAACAAGTGAAAGACTGGTGTATTGTAGTAGTAGTGTCGTGCCTTGGTATTTTTGTGTCAGTAAATAAAATCCAAAAGGGTTGTGCTGGGGATATAATTTGGCACACACTGGCAACACCAGAGCCACTGAAAAATTGGAATTTATTGGAAAGTGATGATTTTTTTTCTAAAAAACAAAAAGGATAGACTTGGTGATACAGGAGGTGTGGTGTAGCTTCAAACTCTGAGTTCTTGGTCTATAATGCGAGCGATTTTGCCTGAAAGGGACTAAATTGTAGTGGTTGGTATTTGTTTCTCTATATTGTCTTGAGTAGCATATGGAATGTACCTTTTTAATATGAATTATGGATTCAATCTAAACAATTGTTGTTTGCTTTTAGATGTTAAATATTAAATTGGATAATGAAATGAGTTGGATGGATTGGACCAAAATTAAACTAATAAGTGGAACAATTTTTGGATGATATATTAAGAAATTTCATGTTTAAAATTCGGATAATATATTCGGTCGTACTATATTAAATTAATTTACTATTATGCCGTTGTATTAATTAAATTGAATTAATTAAAATTTAATAAATTTTAAATATTGATAATTTAAATAAAAATAAAATAAAATTATATTTTGACCTAATATATTAACGACTAAATTTTTTTTGTCAGTGTATTATTTTAACTTATAAACTAACCACTTAAATACTTTAACTTGTTTTGAAATAAAATTCTGTAAGTTAAAATAAAATTATTTAAATATCTAAATTTGTTAAAAAATATTTATAAATTTATTTTTGTTAGCGAGACCTTCTTTGGTTCGCATATGTATTTATACGAAGAGAATTAAAAGTTATTAGATTAATTTTTATTTAATTATAATCGTTAAAATATATTAATTATAATAAGGTAAAATAATTATTTAATTTAAATCTAAAAGTGTGTTTGGTATAAATAAATTTCATAAAATTTTATTAAATTTATTTTCAAATCCAAATGATGTATGTTTGGTTTAAATGAATTTTGTATAGAATTCATTTGTAATTCCAAAATTTTAAATTTGTGGAATTGATTATAACTAAATCAAATCCTATTAAAATGATTAGAATTTCCAATTGAATTTCACAAATTTTAAGTTTATACTTTTGAATGACTAAAACATCCCTCCTTACTTTTATTTTAAAAAGCATCTTTATATTTAAAATGGTATATTTGACAAAAATATGAATTCAAAATTTATACCAAACACAATATAACAAAATATAAAATTCATTTCAAATAAATTTTATAAATTATTCATTTAAACCGAACACACTTTATTAATAAAAATTCATTTGTAAAATGAATTTTATTTGGAATTTATTTTCAAATGAAGTGAATTTCTTGATGAAATTGAACCAAATAAGGTTTTAAAGGAACATAACCATTTATATAAAATAAATACAAATATATATACAGTAGTAAATAATATTTTTGGTAAAATAGATAAATAGATAAAAGTATCAAATTTAAAAAATTATAAATATATTATTTTTTAAAATAATTGAAGTGACACGATAAAAAATGAAAGTAAGGGAAGGCAGAAATTTCAAACCTATTCTCTATATTTAAAAACGTTTATATCTTCTACCACTTAGCTACTAAGTAGGGTACAAAGACATATATTGTTTAAGTGTTTATCTAATAAATAGGAGAATTGGTTGATTTCATAAAATATTGTGAACTATATGGTAAAACACATGTATATACGGCTAAGTTGGATTCGTTTTTTAAGTTAACTCTTTTGGTAGGATATACAAATGAGTTGGATGGATCAGACCAAAATTAAATTAATTGTGACAATCTCAAGATGGACATACATTGACTATTGTTTAAATTGTATTACTTATATTATCAGGAAAGTAATTATTGAAATAAAAAAATTGGCTAGTTGCGTATACTATTATGAAACTTACAGCAAAACACACATTTTTATGCAAGTTGCAAGATCTAATTTTGCTACTTTAATTTAAAAAAATTATATAAGTGTACTTATTTACATAACTCAAGCATACACAAATATGGGAATTCGAAAAATTAGTCTGTTTAGTTTTAAAAAATTAGTTTATTTTTCAGAAAATTCTTCCAAGAAAACCAGAAAATGGAATTTCCTGTTTAATTATGATATTTTCCTAATTTAAAAAATTAAAAAATTATTTTTTTTCTAAATTATAATTAGTATTGGAAAAGTAATAAAAGGATGCTTTCCCGTATTTTCATTCATTTTTTTTTTACATCTTTTTTCTTCTCCATGCGCATCTTCATCCTCATCGTCTTTCTTCTATCCCTTCATCTTCCTCTTCACCCTCATCATCTTTTTCTATCTCTTCTTCTTTCTCTTTACCCTCATTCTTTTTTTTTTCTGTCTGAAACGCTTATACAATTGCTATGATTGCCTTTGATTTCAATTGCCATGGTTGAATCTATAACTAATAATTGTCAAACACTTCAAATATAGGACAATATTTATAAGTTAGATAAAGAGGCAGTGGACAAATCTCAATAAAAATGCTACTCTTTTGATCTCCAGTTCACTGGTATGAATATGAACCCTTCTCTTTTATTCGGCGTTTTGATGGAGATGTGCGTATGTTTTCCTTATATAATCTTTAGCAATATACATTACAAGATTTTGGCGATTTAGAGATGGAAAATTCCGTCACTAAATTAAAAAAAATCCGTCGCTAAATTACTTAGCGACGGATTAGTGACAGAAAAATTTTCGTAGGCAAAACGCTCATAGCTAAATTTTAGCGACGAAAATTGAAAATCCGTCTCTAATTTAGTGATGGAAATTAATAATCTGTCGCTAAATTTTAGTGACAAAATTTAGCGACAGAATTTTTCTGTCGCTAAATTAGCGATGGATTTTCAATTTTCGTCACTAAGTTAGCGACGAATTTTGATTTTCCGTTGCTAAAATAGAGATAGAAAGTGAAAATCTGTAGCTAATTTAGCGACAGATTAGAATATCCATCGCTAATTTTAGCGACAGATAGACGGATTACATTATCCGTCGCTAATTTTAGCGATGCATTTGGTATTTCCGTCGCAATTTTAGTGACGGATTAGTTATTTCCGTCTCTAAATTTTAATTCCGTCACTAATGCTCAAATTTTATTATTTAAATATATATTAATTATTAGAATTTAAATGTAATATACTTAATGAAAATAGATAAAAAAAAATAGGCTAATAAATAAAAGTACACATTCATTTTAAAATCAAATATTAGTTTAGTATATTGTTGAAAATAAAATACAATACAAATAACTTACATTACAGTAGCAACAATTAAAAACAAATAATCTTAACACAATAACTAGTTCATATAATATAGTTTAAAAAAAACTAGTTCATTAGCTACATAATCTAAGGAATATGATCAAGACTTGCAGATGGATCTGGGGGTGTAGAAGTTGGAGTTATAGAATTTGGATGCTGAGGATTGGAGTAAGATTGTGAAAACGAACGTAAAAACTGCTCCATCTGCCCTTTAACTTCGCGTTGTACTTGCTCTTTATACAATCTCATATCTTCATTCATTTTCTATTGAAGTTCTTCATTTATTTTCTATCGAAGTTCTTGAACCTTCTGTCCCACCACTTCATCCACACATTGTGTGAATTGTTCATCTGATGTAAAATGAAAGCGTGAAGTGGTAGAGGAACAGCTGAAATTCTCAGGGTAATATGCGGATGCCTGAGAGCCAAGGTCATACACTCGCCTCTTTTTCTCACCTTCAAGCACTTGTAGATATATCTGACTCATGTCCACAGGTAGACTCCTCCTCAGACTGAGAAGCAGAGGATATCATGGTTTCCACAGCATCCTATATTTAATTCATTAAAAACTTAATAATTATTTAAAAATAATTGTTGAGTTATTTAATAAAGCAAAATTGAAAATCTAAATTAATAATTATTTAAGAATAATTGTTGCATTATTTAATAAAGCAAAATTGAAAATCTTACATTGATGTCCTTTGATCTTTTGTCAATGAAAGTACCATCTATTTTAGTGTGCATCTTCTTGAACAATTCATATGGCGTGGGGGGGGGGCGGGGTCGCAATTCCTTTTCCTAAAAAATTCAATTATCAAATTCATTAGTTCGAAAATTATTATGAGGAAATTTGTTAAAAAATGAACTTAAAATTCTTACCAAACCAAGACAATGTGCAATTGTTGATCTAGAGCCACCTGTATGTGTGGAAAAACCGGTGTCTGGTCCTTCTTTTTCTGTACGGCAATTTTTAGCAACTTGTTCACATTTCTTTTTATATTCAGGGGTATTCCAATATTGCTGCCAGCTTTCCCATACATCTTCTGGTATATTATCTTCCTTTTCCCCTTCGGTTTGCATCTTGCACAACCAATTTCCATATCGTTTTGCTGCCACCCTAAACCAAGTTCTCTTCACTAATGCATCATTTGAAGCATTCCAGTTACATGATTTCTGCAAAAAAAGAAAAATAAAAGAATATTTCAACAAATACTTCATATATAAGCAAATTCCCTCTTTTCGTCACTCTCCCACCTTAAGGCAATCAAGAACAAAATCCCACTCAAGGCAATGAAGAACAAAATCCCAGAATGTTATCCAGCAAAATCAAACTATAATTGACAATGAGAGAGCACTCATTTTACCAATTGAGCTAACTTTTAGGCAGCTAATCAATGAAAACATAATTTTAACCAGTAATGATACGGTTAACAAACACAGGACCATACTTTCACGAAGGGAGTAGCCAATCACAAATATAGAATACCAGGCAAGGTTCTAACAATAATTCAACAATATGATTTTTAATTCCAAACAGTAGTTTTTTCTTTCCATAATTCAGTCTATTATTGTATCATTCCCAAGTATGTGGTCGCAATAAGTTCCCAACCAATAGAAGTACAAAATCTCTATTACTATATACAACATAATAACCATTAGCAGCCTTATAATAACTATTAGCCAAAACTAAACAACAAAAACTATCATAATCCAACCTATAGAATTAACCAAACATCCAACCTTTATTTTTGTGCAAAACACAACTTCTATAGAATTCTAAAAAATATACAACAGCTAGATAATTCCCTTTTTTTTCATAAAAGAAAATAGCTCCACATAACAATTTTAGCTATAAAAGGTACACACACTGGTAATAATGGATAGGTGAAAGGGACATAATCTTTAAAGGCATTAAAATTGTCATTTCCATGTGGTGGGGAAATGGAAGAGTCACGTCACTTTGTGCTTCTAAAAACTCTGTCATCAACCATGCAAGAGTAGTTAAATTTTTAACTTCCCATTAAATACAACAACAATTAGTGGCCAAAAGGCCTTCTTTTATTTGATGTGAAAGTGCTAAACAATGATAAATGCCAACTTTTTTTACCCTTGAGGAAATGTTAAACTTTTCAATACAAACTGAAATGAATTTACAGCTTTATACATTATACATCTTTCCAAAAGATTCATTCAGGATAAGGTTCTTGCAATTCTCACATCCTTGGAACCTTATAATCACATGTTAGATATCATATTTGCCAACTCAGGTTTTTGCTGTCTATAAATAAATAATCTGATCTCATATAACATCAGTTTCAGGGGGGGTTTCAGTAAAGAAAAAGATATTAAACTCAAAGGCAAAAACCAGAGTTCTGTATTGCTTTAAAAATAATTTTTACAGAATTTTTCATAACAATTAATTTAATGCAATTATATACACCACTACTTAAATTTAATAAAATCAGGTTCTACCAATTAATTTTAATGGAAGTTGGTAACTATTTATTATTTTATTATATTTTTTTTTTATGAAGTAACATATTATATCACTTTGACAAAGGAATAATCTGTTGACTAATTTTTTTTTGAAAATGGTTTGAATTTTTTTTTTTTACTAATTTGAAACACCATATTGCCTTATTTAACATTAACCACTTACCCAAATTGTTGCAACTCCTAATTAGTAGGAAATAAATTATTTTTTAATTACATTAATTGCATTTCTTGTTTGAAAAGAGAGCTTACACTTTTTCTTAATGGTAGCAAAAGGAGCACAAACATATCCAACATCAAATCATTTTCATTATGAATGCAAGTCATTTTCATGTTGAATGTGTAACATATTTGATGTTGGCCATATAGAATGTGTCCATTTTAATAAGTTTATATGCATTATGCTAATTATTTTTATATCCATCTCTTAGACACCATCAGCATGGAAGATATATATATTTATATCCATCTTTGGCGTGTATATATATATATACACACACACACACACACACATCTTTGGCATATATTAGATCAAAAAGGGGCAATCATATTTGATGTTGGCCATATATAGAATGTGTCCATTTTAATAAGTTTATATGCATTATGCTAATTATTTTTATATCCATCTCTTAGATGCCATCAGCATGGAATATGGCAAGCAAGGATTGGCAGAGTAGCAGGAAACAAGGACCTTTATCTAGGAACTTTTAGTAAGTTCAATTAATATTTGCTCTCTGTTTCACTTTAGGTGCTACTTTAAGTAAAATTAATGCATTTCTTTATAGCTAATAAAAAAAATGCATGGCAAGTGCAGTAGAATTTATATAGATTTAGTTCTTTTTAAATTTATTGGTGGTGATTGTTCTTTAATTTACCTTGCAGGCACCCAAGAGGAAGCAGCAGAAGCCTATGATATAGCAACCATAAAATTTTATGGTTTGAATGTTGTAACAAACTTCGACATGAGCAGATATGATGTTAACAACATCCTTGACAGCAGCACATTGCCAATTGGTGGAGCAACAAAGCGACTAAAAGAAGTTGAATAGGTAGATGTGACTGTTGATCACAGGCAAAGAACAAACACTATTGACAATATAAGTTCACAGCTAACTGATGGTATCAACGGTTATGGTCATGGATGGCCTATTCTAGCATTTCAACATCATAATCATCTGCCTTATGGCATGCATTATCCATATGGACAAAGGCTTTGGTACAAGTAATAACAGGACACTGATCACATAAAAGTATAAATTTTGGAAAAAAAAAGATTTGAGTAACTGACTCTTGATGCAAGGTGAATCTGACAGAGTTCTCAATACTGTGATCTTCCTCAACAAAAGAGAATATTTCTTGACTTGTATCTCTAACCTCTGTATAAGAAAATCAACATATAAATTAATTAATCTTTAAATGGTCAGAACTAAGCCCAATTTATGCACCAGTAGGAAAAAACTCAAAGGCAAAATTGAAGATGAGTAAGATTAAAGAAAACCCATTTTTCAAAATCAAATTAACTTTTTAAGGAGAAAAAAGAAGAAGAAGAAGGATATACCTAGCTGACAGTCTCAACTGCTATAAGATCAAAGGTGAAACATGACTCAAGATGCCTGGTCCAAGTGATGGTTTGACGGCTCTCTTGCTATAACCTTGCAAATATATTTTTGAACTATAAGTGGCCAACAAAAATTGGGAAACAAAACCAACAATGTCACTTCACAAATGCCTTCTATAAGTTTCTTAACAAATTAAACATCCAAACTTCAACAAATTTAAACTCCAAATAAAAAACAAAATTTTTGAAAACAAAATTGAAGATGACTAAGATAAATTGGTGAAGGAGAAGGGCTTACTTAGAAGAATAAATAAAGGACAAGGAGGCGAAGGTACAGAAGTACAGAGTAGGGCTTGCTTTTAGCTTCTAGATTCCTTAGAAAATCTCAACCTTCTGCAACAATGGTGAAACGCTTAAGGAATGCAGTCAATAAAAAAAACTTAGGAAAATTATGAAAAGCTTACATTGATGGAATTGTAAGTGTACAATTTCAACGCATGACAGAGAACTTAACACTCACAGGAACAACTAATCAAAATATGATGAATAAAGAGGCATTCAAATTGTCGATGAATAATGGGTTGTGGTCTTGATGTAGGCGACTGTTGTGGTTGAAGAACATCCAAGCAATTGAAATCGAAAGAGGGCGAAAGGATTAGATGAGGGCAAAAGGGTTAAAAGTTATTTTGTGCATAGCGCTGCTTGCAACAACTACAGACAAGGGTGAGACAAGAGGGTGAGGGCGAGGGGGCAGAAGTAGAAAAAGAAGATGATGAACGGTGAGGGTGATGATGATGGTGACTGTGGTGGCGAGAAAAGAGACGGTGGTAGGCGGGCTGCTTAAGTTGAAGAAGAATCAAGTAAATGAAAAGAAAAATTAAGTTAGGTTAAAGGGATTTGGAAGAGTTACCAAAAGTACGTAGTTTTGATCAAAACTATGTAATTTTGTTGTGAGATATTAATTGTTTAATTATAATATTAATATTTTGTTGTTTTAATTTTTGTCAACAAATTATGTAGTTTTATATTAAAATAATGTAAATTAAATAATAGTTTATTATTTTAATCAAATTAATCTATTATTTAGTAGTAATAGATATTATGCTATTTAATTTAATGAATAATAATATATTTTTTAATTATTAATTAAAACTATACTTAATATTTAATGTTTTATATTATAAACTTAATAAATATATAATAATAAGTATTATATAATAAGCTATATATATCATTATATAACATTAAAATTATTGCTTTTAGTATCAAAAATATGCATGTAGTTTTGGAGTTTTGTTGTTATAGATATATAAATTGTGTATTTTAATTAGTTAATATTAAAATTTATGATATATTATTTGTTAGTTATAGAAATGTATGCTATTTATATATTAATTTAAATTTACATTACTTAATGATATTAATATATATTTATTTAGTTTAAAATACAAATATTAAGATAATTTTGTATTATCATAGAGATTGATTAAGTGTAAGTTATAGATATTATGCTATTTAATTTATAATTAAGGGTCATATGCAAAATAATAAATATTTAATGAATATTATATAATATTTAATTATTAATTATAAAACTATACTTAATATGTAATGTTTCATAAGTAACGTGTCATATTACTTAATACATATATAATTAGTATTATATATTAATGCTAAATCATTATATACATTAAAATTTGTTATAATATCGAAACTACGTAGTTTTGGACTTTTGTTGTTATAGATATATATAATTGTGTTTTTTTTAGTTAATATTAAAATTTATGATGTATTATTTGTTAGTTATAGATATTTATGCTATTTATATATTATTTTAAATTTACATTACTTAACGATAATAATATTTATTTATTACTTTAATTAAAATACAAATATTAACACAATTTTGTACATATATTATCGTAGAGATTTATTATTAAATGTTATAGATATTATGCTATTTAAATTAGGGTTAAATGCAAATTAATAAATATTTAAAGAATATTGTATAATATTTAATTACTAATTAAAACTATAATTAACATGCATGTAACATTTCATATGTAATGTTTCATATTATTTAATATATACATATATAATATATAGCATATGCTAAATCAATTATATAATATTTAAATTGCTTATAGTACCAAAACTACATAATTTTGAATGAATATACTAACACTAATATTCACATCAAAATAGTTAAGATCAATATGAAATTTTATACTAATTTTGT
>CATIWM010081757.1:0-17653 GCA_949671775.1 Mallotus repandus
AAAAAAGTTGAAAATAGAGGTGATTTAAGCAAACCGAGATTTAGATTCGAACTTTGAACCACAAATTTACGATAAGTAACTTAAGATCGACTAGAAACGCAACTTACGAAGTAAGTTTTTACAGATAGAAATGAAGACGAATGAAGATACCAATGGAATATACTATTAGTTGTTCATGTGATATGCCATTTGTATCTTCATATGATGAAGATACAAATGGAACAACAATATTGTTTGTCTTCTTCTTTGTCTTCATTTTGATCTACAAAAACTTCGTAAGTTGCTTTCCTAGTCAATCTTAAGTTGTTTACCATAAATTTGTGGTTTCAAAGTTCGAATCTAAGTCTCTGTGTACATATTTGCTTGAATCACCTTTGTTTTCAACTATTTTTTTGTCTGTGATCTATTGATTAACGAACGTATTTTGTTTGAGTAAACTACATCTTGAAATCTAGATCTTGTTTTATGAATCTATTTTGTTTATTTTTGGCATATGTTTTGTATATTTTAAGATTTGTTACTTTACACCGTGAGGTTCATTAATAGAAATTCAGAGATTCATTAGTTGAAACTCAAAGTTATGTTCATTAGTTATTAAGTATAGGTTCACTGCTACAGGTTTATTATTTATGCATATTATATGTTCATTACTTTTCAACTATAAATTCATGTTCATTTTTTTTTAATTTTTAGCCACAGATTTATTTGTCATGGTGATGAACAAAGAACAAAAAACAATGAAGAGAAAAATTTAGGAGGTAGAATACTTGCAAACATTGAAAAACTATATAAAAGAGAAATCAAGAAAAAAAGACAGGTGAAAAGAAAAGCAAAAAAGCTGAAGACATTACCAACACAGATTGGTAAATCTTTATGGATATGGATGTCACATAAGTCATTGTACTCCATTATACCTAAAATGTCAGAAGAACAAAGAAATGCAGTGATTGAAATAGGATTTAGAAGCTTATTAGAACTATCATTGTCTGAATGTCATGGACGGTTGAGTAGGTACTTGGTGGAGAGTTATGATTATTGTAGTATTTCAATAGTTTTACAAGACAAACTGAAGCTTGTTCTCACTGAAGACGATGTTGTCACCACGTATAACATTTCGTGAGGAAATACCTTGTTGTTGAGGCAAAATGTGACAACGACAGACCTGAGTATGCATAATTGCTTAGGTCTTGGAGACAAAGATGGAACATTGCTGTTGGAAGACCAATTACTCAAAAAAATGGATGAAGAAATTATAGCAAGAGGAGGCTACAAAAATAAGTTTAAGAGAGATTTTATGGTATTTGTAGTTTCTTTACTGTTGAAAGGGCATGATAGCAGAAAGTTAAACTACAAAATACTATTCTCTTTTATCAATGTGAATGAAATAAGGAATCTCAATTGGCGTCACTATACAATGAAGAGTTTAGGATAATCAATTGAAGAATGGAAGAAAAACCAAATAGTTTTTTCACTGTTCCATGAACTTTTCTTTTGGTTACTATTCTATACTTATTTTTCTAAATTCAATAGTTAATTTCATTAGGTTAAAGATATGGATTCATTACTTAAATAATTGAGGTTCATTGTTTTTCACTATTGTTTTATAAGTTAAATCATCAAAGTTCATTACTTAAATGATGAAGGTTCAATGTTTTGCTACAGTAGGTTCAGTAGTTAAAACATGTAGGTTCATTCTATCTGTAGTAGTATAGATTCATTAGACAAAAAATCGAGGTTCATTAGCTATCAAATATAGTTTCATCACTTTTAATACTCAAAGTTATTATTCTACTTTTAATTTTTTTTCTCAAATGAACAATTAACTTACTTGGACAAAGTAGAGTTCAAAGTAAGAGAGATTAGCAAAAATTTTCCAACCCTCTCTAACTGGAATGCAGAAAGGGTTAAAGAAGAATTGAAAAAAGGAGGGTTTGAAGAAAGAAAAATTGTGGAAAGATTATCTATGGTTCTAGTTTATGAATATCTAGAGTAAGAAGCACCAGAGCAACATCCCTAAGAAGAAGAACAAGGAGTCTCTCATCTTGTAATTTATCTTACATACTCACATGAAGAGACTGAAACATATGAAGAACCACATCAAGAACTACATCAAGAACCTAAAATAAAAGGAGAGGGGAAGGTAATATAAAATATTTAATGTTGATAAGCATTCGTTTCAAGAAATGTATAACTTATACAATATTATGTTCATTACAAGAATACATGGAAAGAATACCATCTGTCATTAAGAAAATGGCTGCCAATGTGATAAAGTTTGGAGAAGGGATAACAGAGGTTAGAAGGACAGACTTAAGAAATTAGTTTATAAAGAAGACTTCTAAATTAATCAATGAAATCTTCAACAACATTTCAAACTCCCAAGGGCAAAAACAAACTGATATGGGAGATAAAAGAGTTAAAGAAGAAGATTATGATTTCATCAATAATGAATCATTCCTTGCAGTAGTTACAGAACTTGAAAAGCAATAATAAAAACTGCTGCTGCAAAATTCGCAGATCCTTCTTCTCCTTCATTCTTTTTAGGATTGACTTCCACACAAGTTGAAGCTGCACATCAAAGTCCACAAAATTTTGATGAGTATGTTCATTATTCATTTCTTTATTTGTTTGGTTAATAGTTGTTTTTGACTTTTGTTTATTTATTTGTTTGATTATTCATTCATTAGTTTAATACTATAGTTTAATTACTTTAAAAATCATAGCTTTGTTAATTACAAACACTAGGTTTATTACTTATCAACTATATGTTTATCAATTCAAATGCTATAGATTAATTATTTGTTTGAAATCACTGTTTCATGAGTTGAACGTCACAAGTTAATTGATTTTTTAAAGTTCAAAAAATTAAAATTTCATTATATTCCCATTAATGGGGCTATTACAATGACTACTATTGAAAACAAAAATTAAAATTAATTACAAGTCCAAAAATAAAATTACAAAATAAATAAATAAAAATTCTAAAACTACATTCAAATACAAAATTTAATCCATGACATTCCATGGATCTTCATGGGTTTTGTTCTCCACAGTGGATTCAAATCACCCTATCCATAATTATAAACACAAAAATAAATAAGGATTAGTATTAAACAAAATAAAAATAAAAATTAAATCAAATCAAGTCAAAATCAAATAGAACAAAAATAATCAAACAAAATAAAGAGAAAGGAGTAGAAGAAGAAATAATTTGATGGATGCAGTATTGATTCCTCTCAAAAGGTGATCACCAGTAATGAAAGCCTATGGCTTTTGTTGTGTTTGTCTGTGATTTTTGATTTATTTAGAACTGATTCCCTGCTAAAACTTGAAAAAAAGTATGTGAAAATTAAAGAAGAGTGGGTGTGTTTTTGGCCGACGGCTAAGAATCAAAAAAATTGAGAGAAAAGAAAATAAAATCATCCCCTCTATGAAAAGAAAAGTACGTATATATACACAATCCTGTAACCCTAAATTAAGTACAGGATAAAAATAAAATAAAATAAATTATTTTTATTATTTATCTAAAAAAAATAAATTTATCAACATACTTATATAATAAAATAAAAATATTTATAAAAGATACAACTAATCAAACTTTATGGATAAATAACAAATAAAAAAAACGGAAGGCCATTTGTGGCCATATTTGGCCACTTTTCACTCCTCAAAATAATTTGGCCGAGGGCCAACTTCGGCCCCCTTTTTTTTTTTTGCTTTTGAAAAAAAAAATTTTGAATTTTTTTTATATTTTTAAAAAATTCATTAAAAAGATAAATTAAATAAATAAAATTTAAAATAAATCTTAAAAATAATTTACAATTTAGTTCAAAATCAATAAATCAGATCCAATAAATCTAATTTCACAGTCTATTTTCATCATTGGGTGCTTACAGGGATATAGAGGAAGAAATTTATATGGATCAACCTAAAGGTTTTTCCGTAAAAGGAAAGGATCATATGGTGTGTAAACTTAAGAAATCAATATACGGACTTAAACAAGCTTTCAGACAATGGTATCTTAAGTTCAATGATACTATTACATCTTTCGGTTTTTAGGAAAATATCGTTGACCGGTGCATTTACCGAAAGATTAGTAGGACTAAGTTTATATATTTAGTTCTATATGTTGGTGATATTTTGCTTGCTGCTAATGATTTAGGCATCTTGTATGAGACTAAAAATTTTCTCTCTAAGAATTTTGAGATGAAGGATATGGGAGAGGCATCTTATGTGATTGGAATTTCAATATCTAGAAAGGGATCACATGGATTATTAGGATTGTCTCAGAAAGCTTACATTGAGAAAATTCTTAAGAGATTTAATATGAACAACTGTTTAGCAGGTGTTGTCCTAATACAAAAAGGGGACAAATTTAGTCTTATGCAATGTCCAAAGAATGATGTGGAGCGTAAGCAAATGGAATCTATTCCATATGCTTCTGTTATGGGCAGTTTGATGTATTTGCAAACTTGCACAAGACCTGACATTAGCTTCGCTGTTGGAATGTTGAGCTAATATCAGAGTAACCCTGGTATTGATCATTGGAAAGCTGCAAAAAAAGTGATAAGATACCTTCAAGGAACTAAGGATTATATGCTCAAATTTAGGAGGTCTAATTAGTTAGAAGTGATTGGATATTCAGATTTAGATTTTGCTGGATGTGTTGACAGTAGAAAGTCAACTTTTGCTATTTGTTCCTGTTAGGAGAAGGGGCAATTTCATGAAAAAGTGCCAAACAATCTGTCATTGCCTCATCCACTATGGAAGCAGAGTTTGTAGCTTGTTATAAAGCTACAATTCATGCATTATGGCTGTGGAACTTTATTTCAGGACTTGGGGTTGTTGACATCATTACTAAGCCGCTGAAAATTTATTGTGATAATTCCAACAGTTTTCTTCTCCAAAAATGACAAATATTCTAGAGGTGTTAAACATATGGAATTGAAGTACTTTGTTGTCAAGGAGGAGGTTCAGAAACAAAGAGTGTGCATTGAACATATAAGAATGGATCTTATGATTGCAAATCTTTTAATTAAAGGCTTACAACCAAAGACATTTAAAGAACATGTACATAGAATGGGTCTGGGTTGTATTGAAAATTGATTATGATGATATTATGACGCTCTTGAGCTCATTAATGTGATTTGTTTCTAAATTTATCAAATTATTTCTTGTTCCTTATGCTTGTATACGCTTAATGTTTTGAACAAGAAAATTAGTGTGTCTTTAAGACAATTAAGTGAACATTAAGTTATTTATATATAACTTATGTAACCTAACTTGATAAGTTGCTAGTGTAGTAGTATATAGAAGGGAGTATGCAATTTGAAAGTGTAATACCGCCAAAACTCTCATTACGTAAATTATCATGTTAAGGTTAATCATGATAGAAGAATGATATTATAAAATTTAATTATGCGTGCCTAATGTTTACACTATTAAATATTAACGTCATGAACTATTAGACCAAGTGGGAGAATGTTAGATGTGGTCCGAAAGTTTAGGCCCATATTTAATATTTAATTTGGTTTCCTATTTGGTTAGGGTTATTATTTAATAGTGAAATAAATATAAGCCATTGATTTTGGTATTTGATGGATGTACCGGATTTAAAGTTATAAATATATATAAATTGGTCATCTCTCCACCTATTAGGGTTAGCAGACTAAATCCATCTAATTCTTTGCTACGTGAAAATTAAGGTTAAGGGAGAGGAACCAGTTTAACCAAAACCCAAAATTTGATTCAAATTTCTCTACGATATGATGAATTCCGCATCAAGTAAGTATTTTTATACTCTATTTATGTAGCAAATTATTTATTTAAGATCTTATGTTTTATAATCATATTTTTTTTACATGATGATTATGTTAGTTTAACACTTTATTCATATTATATGTTCATTAAAATGTATTATTGATCTTCAATGAATGAAAAATTTATTTTCTCTCAAAAAAAAAATATTATTTAACGTTTGATATTATTATGTGACAAGTCTCATAAAGGGCTCTCATGTATAGTTTTAATTTGTATATTGGTTGAACCCATTTAATTTATCTAGTCCGCTTAATATAGATGATAAAATATTTTGTTTACAGGGTTAAAATATTTTTAGTTTGAACTATTGGTATTTAGAACCCACTGAACTCTAACTAATCTAGTTCGACCAAGGTAGAATCATAAGGGTGACAAAGTCTCCCAACAACTAATTTAATGCGGCTGCATATATCAGAACTCGAATCCAAAACTATTTATGAGGTTAAAATATTTGATTGATAACAGAATTCAATCCTTCAATCTCCTTTATTCTCCTATTTTTAGCTATAAAACTTGGCCATCCAGATTAATTGTTAAAAAAAATCTCATTTACTGTATTGCATTTTTCTTTCTTAAGCTAATCATATGTAGAGTGTTGTTTTGACTCTTGAATTTCACTAGCTAGCTAGGTCAAATATTGTGTAAAATTAAAGAATTAGTTGTCTACCTCAACAATGTATTCCATTTAAGTTAAATTCAAGTTTATACTTAATTTCTTCCTGTTTAAGCTTAACAATTTTTTGAAGTCTTCAAAAATTTATAGTCATATATAACATGGCCATTGTATAATTTTTTTATATTAATGTACCAAATTTTATCGGTAGTTTTTTATAAGAAAAAAAATTATTTATTAATTAAAAATTAAAAATATATTTTGATTAAAGAGGTTATATAAATAAAAATATAATAAAAAAGTATTAAAATAAAATCTTATTATCATAAAATTTTTTATTGATGTTCTTCAATTCTGTTGACATAATTCTTTTAATTTGCAACCCAATAACTCAATCACTCCACTTAATAATTTTAATTAACCAAAAAATCAACTTTGTAAATCTTAAATGAGTTTAAAATAGTTAAATATTTTTATCCTATATGTACATTAATATGAAAAAACTTGAGAGAACCAAAGAGGAATTGCTTTTTTAAATTTCTCCTCTTCTTTAAATTGAAAGTGAAAATATAAAAGAAAGAAATTGAGAAAAAAAATAAAACATAAAATAACAAGTTGACTTCTCAATCTATGGCTATATAAAGATTTTTTTTTTTTGGTACTGGACAGTCATTAATTTCCCATATTTTACAAACTCATCGGACCACCATTAATTTCCTAGATTTTACAAACTCTAGCAGAATGCGACCCTCAAAAATTCTTTAATCAAGTTGGAAAAACCTGAGTTGGTCATATCATACATCAAACATCAACTGATCAAAGAAAAAAAAATACCAAACAACTTCCTTCAAATACCAAAAGAAAGTATGTATGATGTTACTATAAGCTAAATAATGGTCCCTAGAATATAGCAAAATTAAGGGATAGTGAGAACCCACATATGCATAACATATAAGGAATCAACACATCAAAGTATATGAATTATTGTGGTCATAAAGAAAACCATAATTGAATCAAAAAGGGTTCTTTTTCGTTTTTCTTTCCTTTTCTCTGATCAAAGCAAATCCAACAACATATCCTAAAGGATCCCTCCACATACACCCATATAGCAAAAGGTTTTTATTACTTGTAGAAATAGAAAAGATAGAAAATATATATATATATATTTAAATTTATAGAGAGTTCAAATAAAATAAGTATTGTTAGATTATATAATAACAAACAGTTTTTCTATTTTAAATTAGATAAAATTTGATTTTGTAAATTAATAATATAAAATTTAAATTTCATTACTCAAAATATGTTAAAAAATGACTATTAAATCGTTGTCTTTGACCGGCAGATAAAAAAAATCGTTTAGTCCACTTCTCCATTGCCAGCTTATTTAGCTACCTTTCTTTGCCTTTATTTTTTTTCTCTTTTTTTTAGTGATGAATGAATAGAGACCCATCTTCTTTTCTTTTACATGAAATGATATAACTTGGAAGAATCTCAAACCCTAGCTTTTGTGTTCTACAAGCTCCATATATTGCCATCTCTCTATTTCTCTTTTGCACCGCGTGTGTCCCGTGTATTAATGATCCTTAATACCTAAGTATTTGACTTAAAAAAAACAAACATGCATAAATAATTCTTTTAGTTAATTTATAATTAAATGTTAAATCACGAGTTCTATGTATTTATAAATATAATAAAATGAAGGCTGTGGTTCACATAAAGTTGCTAATTATTCACTTGGGGAATCAATTGTGTTTGTGTATTGCATTTTCTTTTAATGTATAGTCGTTTTCAAATAATAACTCAGAATATGCTTAGAACTTCTTATAATACTCCATGTCCATGATTTGATTACATGATGATTTGCTATATTAAAAAATTACTATATCTATAGGACTTTAATCCCATTCATTTCCATCCCAACAGTACAACATAAAAATATCAGCAACTACAGCCAACAATTGTTGGGATCAACTGACAAAAAGTTGATCTGTTTGAACAAGATTTTAGTTCTGAATTCTAATATATACAATCACGTCGAATTAATTATTTCAAACTTTTACCGTTATTGTAGTCTTGCCAGTACTAAAAAAAGTTTAAATTTTCTATATGTATATATAGATATTTCTTTTTTTAATATTAGTATCATATATTTTTCCTTATAGTGGAATTTAAATTTAGTATTATAAAAATATGCTGACTAATTAATTAAGTTAATGTATAAAATGGCTCAAGCCAAAATCAATAAATTAATTAATCTTTGTGCCTAACATTTTATATCAAACGGTCGAATAATTAACGCATAGAAGATAATAACGATATAAATTAATTATTTTATCTAAATATATTAGCATAGGATCCCATTTACATTGAATAATAATTCATAATCAAGGGAGCGACACATGGTAAGCTTGATTACGACATAACTGCCTACATCACACAAAGATGTTTGCCATATATATGTTGCTTTTGTAAAATTAAGGACTTAGAAATAATATTTTTCCTTTTATTGTAATTGCAATCTCAATATATTAGTAGTTTTCTCTATATATCTATAATTTTTTTTGAATCACTGATATTTAAAAATTTATTAAATTTTAATTAATTTTGTTCAATCTTGATAGGACTATAATAGTAGTAAAAATTTCTTAATAATTAATTCAATGTGACTATATACACCACAATTTACATCATAAATCTTACTTAAACGGAAACAATTTCTATTAGTTGATTTCAACGATTATTAGTTTTATATCTATAATTTTTTATATTTTAAAAATATCCAATTTTTTTTTTATATATTAAAGGAAGCATTTATCATTTAATTGTTGAATTTTTGACTATAACACTATCTTTCATCAATGATAAATTTATAATTTTTTTACTAAAGTATCCATTAGTTAAAGTAATGAACTAATAAAGATAAAATTTTGATTTTTAATAAAAAAATTCAAATATATATACCAATCAATGAATATTGAAATGTACAAATGATGGAGCACTATAAATCATTTCAAACAAGAGAATATATTCTTTCTTTTTCTTTTTTTTTTCTTTTTCTTCTTTGCCGCAAAAGGGTTAAAGTCTTAAGCTTACGTGGGCGTGGTTTCTACGCGCCGACTGCCATGCACAGGTATAAACATATGTATATATCCATGCCATGATCGACAAAAAGCCGCCCAATGGGTCCCTGTAAAGTCAGGATGTGGCCTATCAGATCATCGGAGTTCCATCAATTCGTGGGTCCGATGTATGAGTAGGGCCTACATTGCAATGTCCCACTTCTCCTCCTCTTCGTCAATAAAGAATTTCCACAAACTTTTTGTTAGTGTGTTTGAAGTGTGAACTTGTTAAGATGATTCTTGATTAGTACGTTTGATTAGTTTCCAACTCCATTGTTAAAACCAAATATATATATATATATACTTTTAATTCATCAATGTTTGTTTCCTTATGTTTTATAGCTAATGGTGGGCACCTTGGGATCTTCCTTTTCTAATCAAGGTCAAGTTTTGTTTCTCTTCTTTTATTTTCCCACCATACCCAACTTGAGTTCCATTTTAATATTGTTTATAACATCAAAAATATAATATGTATAAAAACAAAGAACCATGGTGATTAATTAATAGAGAATTATTCTCGCTCAAATGATGTTTCTACTTTGAACAATGATATACATAGTTATGTTTAATTAATTAGTAAGAATTTTTACTATTTTGTGGTTTTATGAGTCGAATTTAATCAATTAAAGTTTAATATACTTTGAATATCGGTAATTCAGATCAAGATGAAAATATAAATCATATTTAATGGCTAAAAACATATAAAAAATTTGTATGTGTTCACACATAATTATACTATTAATGTATAATAAACCTAATTACATTGAGTAATCTTGCCAATATATAAGAATAAAAGAGAATAACCCCCCCAAAAGATATGAAGGTTAATGTAAAATATACATGCATGTATGCACTGCAGAAAGATAAAGCCAATTTGGTAGGTTCTGATCAAATATGATATTCCATTCAATTATTTGGACGGTTAAAAGGTCTGGTGTGTACTGTGAGAAATGTAAAGGAAGATAGATGCATGGTCAATATATATTCTAAAGTGGTTAAGTCTAATTAAATGGCTTTTTTAATTCTTATTTTTTTAATTAATTTAATTTAATCTTAATAAAAATAGTAAAAATTCTTTAACAATTAATTTAATATAGTTATATAAATTATAATTCAAATTTAAAATTTATTTAAATAAGAACAACCTTTACAATTAATCCAATAACTGTTGGTTCTTTTAAGTCTTATTCGATTAAGAATGAAAATACTTTATATTCTTTATTTTCTAATATCATGTGACCATTGTTGATAGGTAGAGGAGTTTGATTTTGGTTTGTATTTTGAATGAAGATAGAAATTGCATCCCGCATTTTTTTTATATATTGAGTTTTTTCATTTTTTGGCTAAACTGATTTTTTTTTTATATTAGATTAATTTGAACTTTAATGATCAAATTTTGTAATTTTTTAGTACAATTAAGTTTTATAAAAATAATTTATAAAATTTAATTATAAAAAAAATTATAAGAGTTAATTGTCTCCGAAGTTTAATTAATTTGATCAAATTTTATAAAAAAAAAGTTTCAATTTAACTCTAAAAAAAAAGTCAAATGTAAAATTAGAGCAAAATATGGTGAAATTGGCTTTGTATTTTTGGACTTTAGTGGGGTCCAACATTTTCTTTTGGGGACATTCAATATATGGAACTTTAACGCCCTCAATTGACTTGTCTGTCGTTTAGTGGTTTATACACTTTATTTACATCAATTTTTCTTTTTCTTTTTAATTTATTTAGAACTTGAAATCTTACAATTTTAAAAACTTTAAAAATAATTTTGAAACTAATAAATTAAAATTTGTTAACTCTTTTTATTTTTGATATTTTTCTCTTATTTATGAAGATTTTATTTAAATATATTATTCTCATTTAAACATTAAACGACTCATGTTTTAAATTTAAATTATAATAAATACAGTCATATTAAATTAATTATTAAAAAATTTACAATTTTTATAATATAATACATATTAAATTAAATTAGTCAATATTCAAAAAATTTTATATAAAGGTAGTTTAAATCATAAATTTGTTCTTATTGATATTAATATAATGCCAAAAAAATTAATATATTGCTTAATCAGAAGCAACCAACATATTATAGGAAGACAAAAGGACAAGTGACCATGCATGCACCCTGTTGGCAAGTGGCAAGTTTGACATATAACTTGACCTTTGCATGAACTCTTGTGTACATGTACAAAAAAAAAAAAAACATATGCACTTTTTATATAAGAAGTTGATATAAACTAAATTTTGATAAACTGTACAATAAGAATAATTTTTTATTTTAAATCGACGACAACATGAATTAAATCTCACATCTTGTGATGTCCTTAAAAAGGAATTATCATTTAATTATTGTCTTACCAACAACCACTTTTTAGTGATGTAATTAGTTTACATAATTGATTGGCTAGCTAAAACTTAATTAAAATTTGACTTTTCTTCTTCAGAAAACCCTACTTATGAGAATAACAATTAATGTGCTGCACACACACATACATATACTATGCTAGTTGCAGCACTGACCAGTGACCATACCTGTGTAGGGCTGGCTCACACTATAGAATTGCATGAATATGAAATGGATTAGACCCAACATATACAACACACCCACAAGCTGAGCTAAGAAAGAATCCCAAAAAGCAAGGCAAAGCAATATCTTGAGCTTCAAGCTTCAAAGAGATTACAAAAAAAAGAAATGGCCTGACTCATGTCGAACATGTATGTATAATGTACTACTGATATATACTACTATACTACTACAACTTTCAATCACATATATGGATCGTTTCCATGCACACGCAAAGATAAAAAGCCAGCAATCATAGCCCCCAAAAGCCCCCTTCTCTTCATTTCTTTCTTCACTTTCTAAACGACTCTCAAACTATTTCACAAGAGAGAAAAAAGAAAAGAAAGGCAAAGGAAAGAGATTTCTGTTATAGAGCTTTGTGGTTTCTTTAGCTATGAAAGTTCCTCTTTCCTCTCCACAGAATAGCCATCATCAATCTACAACCCTGAAAAGCACTGGTACTAACGGCCGAAATATCGGCTTTCATAGCAACAGCAGTGCTCCAAACTTGTGCTACGAGCCCACCTCAGTTCTTGATCTCCGGCGAAGTCCAAGTCCTGGTTCAGGCAAACCCGTGTCGACAGCTGATCCTTCTCTTGATCAGTGGGATGAACATGTGCTGCAGAATTTTGACTGGGATTCTATCATGAAAGAATTGGATTTTCATGAGGATTCTGCTCCTACACTCAAGAATTTTCATCAAGTCGGTTCTTGCGAACCTTTGATTCTTCATAATCATAATAGTCTCCCAGAGTTTACTGCACCGCTGACGCATACTGATCCTCCTCATCAGATTCTTCATCAACCTGATTTTACTGATCTGTGTTTCAATATCCCAACTCATAATTCTCTTGATTTATCTCATAACATTGGAAATTGGAACAACCTTGGGTTTGATCTTATTCAAGAACTTATCCGAGCAGCAGACTGTATCGACTCCAACGAGATTCAACTTGCCAACGTGATACTAGACCGCCTCAACCACCGTCTACAGTCACCTGTCGGAAAACCACTCCAGAGGGCTGCTTTCTTCTTCAAAGAAGCTCTCCAGAATCTACTGGCTGGTTCGCCTCGGTCACCAACTCGACTCACTTCATGGTCTGACGTTGTCCAAACCATAAAAGCTTACAAAACCTTTTCAGGTATCTCTCCTATGCCAATGTTCAATCACTTCACTGTAAACCAAGCACTCCTAGAAACCCTAGAGGATTCTCCTCCCTTCATTCATGTTATCGATTTCGACATCGGTCTTGGTTGCCAGTATGCTTCTTTCATGAGAGAACTAGTTGAGCAAAGCGATCACTTTTGTAATAAACTCACCTCGCCAGTTCTTCGAATCACTGCAGTAGTTACAGAGGACTACGCTATACAAACCCAGTTGATTAAACAGTGTCTATCTCAATACGCCCTTGAACTAAAGATCAGATTCCAGATAGAGTTCGTACTGACTCGCACCTTCGAAATGGTGTCATTCAAATCTATTAAGTTCATTGATGGAGAGAAAGTTGCAGTTCTTTTATCTTCAGCCATCTTTCGCCGTCTGGGTTCAAGTAACAGCATCAACTCTTTTGCTAACGAGCTCCGGCGACTTTCGCCGGGGGTTGTTGTTGCTGTAGATAATGAAGGATTTGGAGAATCTGCTACAGGGTCATTCAGGAGGAATTTTGTTAATGGTCTTGAGTTTTACTCGATGATATTTGAGTCACTTGATGCCGCAGGACCTGCTTGTGGTGGAGACTGGGCTAGGAAAATAGAGATGTTTCTGTTGAAACCGAGGATTTTCGCAGCGGTTGAAGGGTGCGGGAGGAGGGTTTCGCCGCCGTGGAGGGAGGTGCTTTGTGGGGCGGGATTGAGGGTGATGCCGTTTAGTCAGTTTGCTGATTTTCAAGCTGAGTGTTTGCTAGGAAATGTACAAGTTAGAGGATTCTACGTGGCAAAACGACAAGCTGAATTGGTGCTTTGTTGGCATGAGAGACCCCTCATTGCCACGTCAGCATGGAAGTGTTAGAAACCTAATTATTAATTAATTAATGCTAAAGTTTATTATTATGATAATTAATTAAGCATATTAGGTCTAATTTGAGGGTATTTTGGGATGTAATAATTTAATTATGTTTCATCCCAAAAACCAATTTGTTTTTTTTTTTTGTAGTTTTTTTTTTAATTAAACCTTCTAATGGTGTATTGTGCTAGAAAGTGAGGTTAGGTGTCTTTATCCACTCTCCTTAGCCTCTCTTTTTGTATAATTTACATAGAAGTATTTTAATCTGTATGTTATCTCAAAAGAAAAAAGATTTGGGGAAGCAAGAATTGAAATATTAACCCCATTTATATAAAAAAAAACCCATAAGTTTCTCCGTTACCCTCTTAATATATGAAATATTAATAGTATTAAACTATTATGTTAATAAGGTTAATATTATGGAAGATTCTTACCCATATTAGGTATATCTCAAGTGGTAGGATTTAAAACAGAAAATATATTATATTTTTATCAACTAAATTTATGACATTTGAATGATGTGTCTTAAATTTTACTGTTGGGGTATATTACATTCAACATAGGCAAAAAATTTTCTAATATTATTATTTTTTTAGTAGTGTAAATTAACTTTTTAAAAAAGTTTATTTTTTTATTAATTTCATAATAATACCTAATATCAACAATTGGGCTTTGAAGCCCACAAGAAATTAATAAGTTCCAGGAAGCCAAGCCCTTTAGCTATTCGAGCTATCACATAATATTAATTATAAATGTTGAATATATATTTTAATTCATAGCACAATATGAATTAATGTTACCAATTAATTTTTTATTTACAAAATATCATGTCATATCTCAACTATTATAGAAAAAAAAAATGATGAATTTCAACAAAAGAGTTTCAGGTTTTCAACTAACATTCAAGCTTTCACTCATTAAGAAAAAAGTAATAAAGTTAATATTATTAACAAAATTCAAATGTTTAAATAAAATTATAAGAACTAATAAATTGAATTCCTTTTATGATGATTTTCTTAAAAGAAAATTATATACTAATCTAATAATAATTATTTTATATAATTTCACTAATATTATGAATGATAAAAAAATTGAACTCAAAATATTTTTACTTCTCACAAATAAAAACTATAAATTAAAATTTTTCAAAGAATTTTTTTTAATCTAAAATATGAAGATAAGAGTAATAAAAAATTTTAAATAATTAATTTAAGGACTTAAATTCAACATATTACTTAACCAAAAATAGCCATATTAGTTAATGTTAATGGAAAATTTATATATATAACAAGGGAAAATGAAGGATATCTCAGGTCGTCTTGTCCATGGGTAGAACAGGACAATTTTTTTTATTAAAATTACTTTTATACTCTACCGTCAGTTGTTGGTGTGAGTGGTTCAGCGCTCTCATTCCTTAAATGATATCAGGTGTTCGATCCCCACTCATGTATGGAGTCGTATCCTGATGGTCAATATTTGTGAACGAAACTAATTTAATTGTGGTACGAGTTTAAAAGCGCCTCCCACAGTTATGACCCTCCCAGGACATCTCGTGCTCAGACGAAAAAAATTACCTTTATAACTTTTTTTTTTTAATTTTATATCGTACAAAAGGTCAAATCAATTGAAGAGATATATTTTTATAAAATATTAGTTATGAATCTGAGGTTTACGTATAATATAAATAATATAAATATTTTAAAATAAATAATCAAATAATTTTAATAAATTACAAACTATAAATTAATCAAATATAAAGTGAAAACTTATTATTTTTATTAAGAGTATATATTATTTTTATTAAGAGTATATATTATTTTTATTATACATAGTAATAATAATTACTGAATAAATGAAATAAAATAAATATAAAAATAGGTGAAAAATTACTAATTTTTGACTTTTTAGGTTAAACAAAATTTTTTTTTGAATAAAAGAGGATATTTTAGTTAAAATAAAAGATATAATTTTTTTTTATGGAAAAGAAGAGTAATGCTTCAAATGTAATAGAACTGAAGTGTTTTATATCAATGTGCATTTTAATAAAAATTGGTATTTTAAATCTTTTTCTATAAAAATATTGTGAATTAAAAAAATTTAGCACATAAACTTTTAGAAGTGAATGTTAAATTATAGAGACAAACAATCATTAAATTTTTGGTTTAATAACTTTAGAGCTCGCATTTAATATATGTATAAATATATTGCGGTAACCACGTGGCTACCCGCTATATCAATCTTTTTCCTATAACAAGATATTTATATTAGTTTGAACAATAATAAATCTTAGTAGTAATGACATCTATGAATACTAACAAATATTTATTAAAAAAAAAGAATACTAAAAAATAAAAAAAAATTATTAAAATTATATATATGATTCCATTTGCCCATAAAAGAGAAGGATGTAAAGGAAATTTCAATCTCCATGAATATTAATGTTTAATGTTTGGACAAATGGTCAACCAGGACCTTCAACTTGAGTTTGTAGGCCACTTAGGTTAATTTTGAACTTTTGCCCCAATTAAGCCCATAACTTATGTCTCCAGGCTCATTAAACCTAAAATTGCAGTCTGATTCGCACGTGACTTACACCAAAAAGAATATATATAATCAAATGTATTTTAGTTATATAAAAAAAATTGCATATAACTAACTTTCCAGCTCTAATTTAATAACCCTAATTTAAATTCACACATGGACCTTAATTTCCATCCCCAAATTGGCTGAACCTGTAAAATTGAAATTACTCTCTGATCATTATCATGTCTTCCTCCACTCAATGATCATCCTCTTCATCTAATGATTCTTCAGCGAGAACACATATTGTTCCTTGAGGTGCTCCGGACTTCGAATATGAAGGGCCAACAAGATTGTGTTACTGTCATATCAAGGCTCCGCGCTGGGTTGCTTGCACTACAAGAAAATAACGATATAGAAATGAAAAATAGAAGCAGAATTGAAACGGATAATGAAAATTGCTACAAAATTTAGCAACGAAAAAAAATCCGTAGCTATTTGTTGGCAGGAGTGAATGGCGAAAAAATAGAAATGGATATAGTGACGGAAATACAAATGGAAATTGAAACGGAAACTAATTTCGTTGCAAAAGTATGGCGAGATAGTGGCGCGTGAAAATAGTGTGGCCTTTAGCTACGGAAAATTATGTTTCTATTTAGAAACGGAATTATTCCGAAGCTATTTTTTAGAAATTAGCTGTTGATTTTCCATTTCTACAATTAGCTATGGTATTTTCGTTTCTAAAATACAAATATTCCGTTTCTAAATTGTAATTCATTTTGAGTTTTTTTTATAATTAATAATTTTGATTGTTAAAAAATAAGTTTTATAAATTTGGCAATAATGGCAAATAAACATAAAAATAAATTTAAAATAATTTTTTGAATTTAATAAAGAATAATTTAGTTGAATGAAGATGAATATAATTTTTGAAATCTTCATATTATTATATATTGCTAATAAAAGCAATATTAAAAAGTATGTATACATATACATATTTCTTTGTT